>JAMBUN010000039.1:0-95484 GCA_030271035.1 Microascus cirrosus
AACCGTTTCTATCCAGCGACGCTAAACCCAGGACCCGTTCCCGCTCCCGTTCCTCCCCCCCCTCCCCCCCCCCTCCAGCGGCCGCTTTCTGGCGACTGGTACTGTTCCATTCGATTCCGTTCTAGAATTCACGGTTCCCGCGCCGACGGCCTGGCTTGTTAACGGTCTCTTGGCAGTCGTGAGCTCAAGGAGCGAGCAGTGCAACTGTACTTCCTGAGTAATAAGAAAACCGCCGAAATCCCGAGCGTCCTGGCACGATCAACCCCTCCACCTCCAACCCCACTCTTATACACATTATCGATACGGGTGTATCGTGAAATCCTCACCTTAACTTCCCCCGCCCGTCACATTGCTAGGACCCGACAAGCCACAAATTCGAGCTGTTGCACCTGCCAACCAACATCGCCAGGTACGCTCCACTACCTACCTAGAAAATTGTCTTTTCGATAGCACCTGCATTGGGTTGTTGGCTAACGCCATTCTGAAGGCACCTTCGTTTATTGCAGGCAAGTCGCATCACAGGAACAGGCTCATTCTCTCCACCAGCCCCTAGCACCACTCGCAAAAATGGGGAAGCAGGCGAACCTCTGCGCGTTCTCGGGCGTCGAGACGCTCGCTCCAGCTTTGCGAAGCTACGTTGCCAAATGCCAGAACGCAGGCATCTCGCGCCATGGAGTCTTTAAGGTCGCCGTCTCAGGAGGCTCACTCCCTAGCACTCTTGCGCGTGCCCTTCTGGCCTCCTCGGCCAACCCCGCCGACGAGCTTCAGCTAGGGAAGTGGGAGATCTTCTTCGCCGACGAGCGCGCCGTTCCCCTGGACCATGCCGATTCCAACTACGCGCTTTTGAAGAGCGAGTTTCTCGACAAGATCCCTGAGACTTCCGAGAAGCCGGCTGTGCATCCCATCGATACGCAGTACCTGAACGACACGCAGGAGCTCGCGGACCAGTATGAGCAGACCCTGGTTCGCAGCTTCGCTAGCCGGGACTCGGTGAAGCTCCCCATCTTCGATCTGATCCTCCTTGGCTGCGGGCCCGATGGGCACACATGCTCTCTCTTCCCGAACCACGAGCTCCTTAGGGAGAGGACGGCGTGGGTTGCGCCCATCGAGGACTCGCCCAAGCCGCCACCGAAGAGGATCACGCTTACCCTGCCCGTGGTGACGCACGCCGTGCACGTGGCCTTCGTGGCTACCGGCGGCGGCAAGAAGGATATCATGAAGGAGATTTTCGAGGGCGGGAACGGTCTGCCTTGCGCTCTGGTCAATGAAGATACGGGGGATAGGTGCACGTGGTTCGTCGATAACGCCGCCGTCGAGGGTGTGTCTTATCCCCGGAGGGGATCTCTGTAGGAGACTGCGTTAGGGATTGGGCTGCGGATGGTATTGAGAGGTGGATGATGACGGTAAACAGGTGGTGGGGTATACGTAAGGTTCGGTGCGAGACAGCACTTGGCCTGACCTTGGTTCGGTTCGACAACGGTCTTGGTCGCGGACGGACGACACACCTTCGTTTATGGTATGTACTGAGCCTGTGTAAAAAGCTACCTGAGCAGAAATGAAGGCCATTCATAAATATCCGTCACCTTTTCTTCGTCAAGCTGTTCGATTGTCATGGGTTTGGGATACTTTTGAGAAGAGTATGGCCAGGGGGAAAGCGCGGGGTGCGAGGCCAAGAGCTGAGGAGGCTGACAAGGGTAGGCCGTCGTCGTTTTAACGCAGTTTGCGTGAGGGGGCTAGTAGCATTGCGGCGTCCATTCGGAACTTTGGCCTCTATTCCCACGGCCCTTCTGCGCTTAGAGGCTGGACCATTTGGGGAATCAATACTTGTATATACTGTCCACTGGCAAGCGCCCGCACTTATCTATCACGAGCACCTAGACACGAGCACGTGGTCAAATAGAGCCATGATTTCATAACGGATGGGTATCATATCTACGCCGCCCTCCAGATAGCCCCCGCCCCCGTACTCTCGTTCCCCACGCTCCCAATGACCTCCCTTACCCACTCCCTCTCCCTGCTCACACTGCCCGCCTCAATCTCGAGCATGAGACTTAACTCGGAGAGCATCCCGCCCACAAGCTCCTCGCACCCCCTCAGTATTCCCTCCAGATTCGAACCATCGCCCTCTCCGTACCTCAAGTCCTTGAGCTGAGCCTGCCAGCCTTCCAACCTCGCCTTTAGCACCCCGCACTCCTCCCTCCACGCAGCGTCCAGTCCCCCGACAAGCGCCGGCTCGTCCCCGTCTAGTATCCCGCCCCTGCTCCTCGCCTCCTCCACCTCGCCCGCGCGCTCAGCCCAGCGCTCAAAGCGTCGCGTCAGCCGAGCATGCTTCCCACCCGGCTCCGAGACGCGCCAAACGGACGCGAGCAGCGCGTCTAGGCTCTGCACCTTATCCTCTAGGTTGCCGCCCCATCGTCCGAGTGCGGCGACATTGAGGTCTTCTAGTAGGCGTGACTCCTCCGCCGATAGCTCTTTGCTCGCCTGCGCCAGCCCGCCGAACCTCCCACCTAGCTTTTCCCTCGCAGAATCATGCCATGAGGCTGTCGTGGCGGCCGAGGAAGCGTGGATAATGTGATGACGCAGGAGGTCATTCTGCAGCCGGAGTGTATCGGCTGATATGGCGACATTGGCCGGGAGTTTCCCTGGCGACGGTGGGGCCAGGAAGGTAGCGGTCAGTGGCTTAGGGGCTAGATTTCGCGCGGGGGAGTAGTGCTGTTGGTGGTTGTTGAAGGCCGGCTTCAGGTGCGGTGCGCGGGTTGCGGCACCTGCTTGAGCTGGAGGTCGGACCTGGGTTTGGGGCTTAGGCTGGGAGGGGGCGCGGACGTATGAGCTGCTAGATAGGGCTGCCGTGCTGGACTTTGTACGGGCGTGAGATGGTTGGCGGGACACTGTGGTTGAGGGCTGGGCTCGGCTCGGCTGTGAAGGCGGACGGAGCGTAGTCGCGCCGGTGAGCGCCGTCGCATTAGATCTCGACCTTGCATGCCCAGGTGCCGTCCCCGTCCCGGCCCTCGCCCTCGTACCGTTCCCTTCCGCCGACGCACCGCCCGTCTGTGCCCTCGCCCTCGCCGGGACCGCCTTCCCCTGCGCAGCGCTCACAGTTCGTGAAGACGGCGGCGGATACTTCTTCTCATCCCGCGCGGACGGCAGCGCCCTAGTGATGCCCGTCCGCGTGCTGAGCTGCTTCGTGGGGACCGCGGAGGAGGTTGACCGCTGAAGGGGCTTGACGGGGAGGCGGCTGGGGGAGATGGTGCGGGGGTCCGGGTCTGGATCCGGGTTGCGGTCGGCTGGTTTGCGGAGCGATCGTGAGCGTTGCATCGTGAGATTTGGGTGAGGGCGTGGTGAGGAAAGATGCGGTGAGAACAGGGAGAGATAGTAGCGGAGCTGGGTTTTCTGGCCGGGATGCTTGCTTGTATACGTCGCCTTGGAGCCTGATGACGTGGCGTAGATGGGATTCGCGCTGCTTTTCTGATGCCGCGAGATGCAGCACGTGGTAGACAACTTGTTTACATGTGTGATGTCGTGTGAGGCTCTATGGTTTGAAGGTGCAGCGGGCTAGCAGCCGAGTCGCATCGGCGCCTGCGCTAATTCCGCCCCTGCCGCTTCACCCAAAACTCGGTGCTAGCCCCACAACGGGGGTGCCTGACGCAGTTATCTCTCCAATTTGTTGTTCCTGCATCGACGGCCCCTACCAATCTTCGTCGGCCGCCCTATTCATATGGGGTCTTATGCAAATATAAGGCTCCGCCTACTCTTCCTCGTGCATTGTCACCCGGGCACGGGCACATGATATTCAGCACAGGTCCTCGGCGATACCTCGGGCAACTTGAGATCCTCGCGCCATTTACCACGGCATGGTTACGGATCTTAAAAGCACGAACGGATTATCGCCTGGCACTTACACCCATGACGATTCTTCCATCCCAGAGCCCGGACAAGCAACAACTTGGACATATGAGATATGAGACCGTAAGACACGCCATTTATATATTTCATGCACCCATCTATAGACATTATTCCAAAACCCCAAAGTCCAAAATCCCTATAAAGGTTGTCGAAGATAAATGTGTGCCGAGGATATATCATCGCCTGCGAGGTCTTGTCCCTCTCTAGCTCGTGGTACCCAGATCCCAGTCTATATCCCTTTTCGATTCATGATACATCCATCATTAGGGGTTACCGTACCACACTATGAGCTAGGTCCCTTCTCCGCGTCTTCCATAACCTTCTCTAGGCCATCGCTCCCAGGCCTCGACCCATTACTTCCTGCCCCGCCGGAACCCCTCTCCGATCTCGATCCATTGTTCTCCGAGACGCCGGAACCCCTATCAGGCTGACTCGCGATGTGATCCAGCACCTTCCCCAGATCCCGATTATACCTCTGTAACAGCTTCATACACTCGCCACAGACCCTCAGCCTACACCACGCGCATTGCCACCTCAGCTCCGCGTCCTCCACCTCGCACGCCATGCAAGAGAGCGGGTAGAACTTGTTCCTCGCCATGATCATCTTCGCGTGCGTCTGGAAGCAGGCGTGGTGTGCCGCGCTCACGCTCGGTGCCCTGAAGACCGTTCCGGATGGTGCGGGTTGGCTGGTCTGCTGCGGGAAGTACATGGCGCGCGGGTCCGGAGGGGGGAGGTCATCTTGAATGAGCTCGCGGTAGACCGTGTCGTCGGACTTGCGGACGCGGGGCGGGGGGGCGGCGTACTCCGCGAGGCTGGTGTTGCTGGCGACTCGGGGGAGGCGCGGCCCTAAGGAAGGCGCACGGGGGCCTACAGAGGGGGCGCGACCATCAAAGGTTGCGTTGGAGGGTGCGTGCGGACGACCGCGTTCGGGGAGTTGTTGGGGTCTCTGAGAAGGTGGCGGGGGAGCTCGGGTCGAGGATGTCCGTGGGGGAAACTTGTGTTCCGCTGGCGGCGGATCCTGCGGAGTTTGTTGCGGTAGCGGCGAGTCTTGAGGTTGCGCGTAATCTGACGAGATTGGCGGTGGTCTTTCACTGCTCGTTTGCGGTCCGGGTGACTTCATTTCCGGGAGGCTGCGTGCCGCATGGAGGGTATTCGAGCCAATAGAATTCTGATGTGAATGGAATTGCTGCTGTTGCTGCTGCTGTTGTTGTTGCGTCTGCGTCTGCTGTGCTTGCACCTGGCCCTGGCCCTCATCTTGCGGTATTTCCGAGCTCAGAGGAGAAACAGAAGCGCTCTCCCCGCCCGATCCTCGACTAACTGGCGTCAATTGCTGGCTGAGCGGAGAGGGCGTCGTCGCCTCTCCTTGCGACGGGGACCCCTTTAGATGCCTGCTCACACCACCGCGTAGCGCGTTCAACTTGTCCTTCATCTTCGACGACCTTTGCCCCATCTTGTCTCCTGCACCCTGTCGACTCGCGTCGGTAGACTGTGGGGGCAACGACGGCAGCGGGCTCTGGGTCTTCGTATCCGCAGGCGAATTCGCGAAGGACGCCAGCTGCAGCGGTCTCGCGGGCGAGTCGTGGCTCGCCGACACACCAGAGCGTGAAGGATGGGGAAGGACCTGAGAGTCCTCGGAGGTGCGCCCATGGTTAATCGTGAGTTTGAGCTCGGGCACCTCGTGGGGGTGATTGGACCTGGCCGTACGTCGCACCCAAAGGTCCGACGTTGCCTGTGACGAGGAGCGGCTGCGCATTCCCGACTCATCAGGGGCAGCCGATGCAGGAGCATGATTCGGCGCCTCACCGCTTCCTTCCCGCTGCGCGTTTGGCGGTCTTTGTTCGTCCTTTTCGGGTAGCGGTGGGGGATACGCCTTATTCTCGGGTAGGATGAAGCCGTTGCTGGTAGCTGGAGGTTGGGCGTCCTTGGTCGCCAACGACGCGGACCTCGGCGGCAGGGGGAAACCGTTCCTCATCTCTATCCCACTATCCTTTGGCGAGAATGTGGCTACAGTTGAGCTGTTGGCGGTGCCGTCCCCCCCACCGTCGGACGACCTGATGATGGACTCTCCCGAACTTCGTGAATATGCTGACAGGAGGCTCGAAAACGATCCGGAAGGCGACACTGGCTCTGAGGGCTTCTGCGGGGGCGCCGCTAGCTTTGCCACCGGTCTCCTGGGTATAGACATTTGAGGTTTCGGGGGCGGGGCGGCCTGCTGCTGAGGACTTAGGTTCGCGGATTCGGGTGCCGGCTGGGTCTGGGGCGGCTCTTGTCGTGTTTGAGGAGGTAGCGGTGGTAGAGGAGAGTGGAGATAGGTTTCCGCCGGCACCGGCAGGGGAGGGAGAGTGGTGTCCTTCGCGCTCGACACAGGTGGGAGGGTTGGCGGCAGCTCTTTCCTCTTAAGTGTCGTCTGCTGTTGCGCGGGCGCGGGCTCGGCTTTCTCGTTCATGATATCCAAGGGCTCGAACGGCTCGAGGGGCTCGAGGGGCTCGAGGGGCGGCAGGGAAGGGAGAGCCTTGGAGAAGCGAGACCGCCCGGTTTTGGGGGGCTCGAGGGAGGATGACCCCAGCATGATGGGCGAACCCCCTTTTCGGGTTCCGAGCCCTAATATATCGGGATTGGGGCGGGATCTCTGTTTGCGCACCCCCCGTTTGCCGGTTGAAACGAGGCCCGCAAAGGGACGTGTGTGACGGGGTGCGCCAGGGTAGGATATCGCGGGCGTGTAAGCGTGGGGCGGGCAAAGATGGGTATAGGATCCGGGATGCGGGATCTTGTTTTGTTACAGGATCCGTTCTTTTACTCGGTTCGATGGGCCAGCATCTGGGGTCGGAGGACGCAAAGGGGTCGTGGAGGGGTGGAGACGTGAGGTGGGGAGGGCGTCGTGTTAGACTTTCTCTGGTACGGTACCCCCCGCTATACTTGATAAAGACGTGCTCGTTATAGGCATCCAGCACGGGCGGGATCGCGCTTCCGCGGGTGGAAAAGCAAGTGATAAGAAGGATAAAGATTGGCTAAGAGGAAGTAAGGAGCAGACTGTGGGAGGAGAAGAAAAAAAGCAAGTGGGCCAGCCGAAGCGTGATGACGCAGGGAAATTGGGTTAAGCAACGCGACGGGGGAAGGATCCGACGTGGAGACTGGCAAGTTTTTCGAGTACGGGCGTATCCCGCCGTCGCCGGGTCTCCACTCGAGTACGGAACGTTGCCACGGTGGACTGCTGTTTCACCGCGATTGGCCATGCCAGCCATGGGAACAAGCTGCGAAGTACCTCCATGGCGTGTGTGTTAGCGGTGACCCATGGGAGGTTGGCGGGTCTCACTGGTACTTCGATATGCTGGAAATCAAGAGGCTGGTCGGCCGAGCTGGAGAAGAACCACAATAGGAAAGTGATAGTCTATCGGACGGGATATACGCATACCGGAAGACGGTCTCTCATGATCATGTCCCTCGCGTTGACTGCGAACAGCGCATTTTGCAGGAGAGGCCGCCAATGGGATTCCATGAAAGAACCTGACAAGGGACCTCAGAAGCCGTGGAGTGTTGCCTATCCCGCTACCCCTGAGGCGTGCTCTTCACGTGGCGAGTACCTGGGAACTTTCAATGCGGTCCGTCGAAATAGCTGTTTGGCTACAAAATAGCGCGAGCTTAGTTGCGTCCGTCCCTGGTACCACCTTCCCTCAGGCTCTCTGGGAACAGGCTGGATTGGAGAAAATCCTTCAGATACTGCCTGGAGCCATCCATCTTGTTTGTACAACCAGCTTCGCATCACTTGCCCAGGGGAGCGAAACCGTCGCCAGGGCCAGGGTGCCCCGTTAATCGAACAAGGCGGAACGTCTGCTGACAGGGTACAGGGGGCGGGATGAAACAAAGCCACCGGATGAAGGGGAGGTGCATGGGGCAATGGGCCCGATCTGCCGGGTTTGGTCATCCGTACCTTGCAGCCTTGATGAATCGACCACCCACTTCCTGGTAGGTTGGGGCGCGCCGCGGTCTGTATTGATGAAGTCTTTTCGAGCCTGCTCGTAAAGGAATCGTTGAGTGGATCATCGAGGTTGATTAGTGTCACTGGTGGTAAAGCTCGACGAAGACGATGCTGCCGCCATCTTATCGGAGCCACGCTATCAAGACGCATGGCGGTCATGGCCTGCCTGCAGTCAAGGTGAATCTTGACGCAGGAAGGCCACGCATCCAGCCCTCCTAAGGATCCAAGTGCCGCGCTCGCCAACGTCACACAGCAGGCCATCGCAGGTACGGCTAATCCAGTCCGCAGCTCCACGCTCCCTTGCGGCAGGCGGCGCCGCGGGCGGAGAATTTCCCACGCAGAAAGAGGGTGGGCACCGTGAAGAGCCTTACCATGTTGTGTCTCGAAAGGTCGGCATCTTGATACTGCAATGCCCTCGACCCCTTCTCAATGATGGTAGGGCGAGAGGAATGTGCCAGCCGGCAGCCCGGTTTGAGGATTTCCGTCGAGACTTGAGGCAGGGGGTTACCCCGGGCTCGAAAGAACACGGACCAGAAGGTAATGGCATCCCGAGCGTACCGGTGTCTTCCGAGGTATAACAGGCCGCCTATAATAACAGTCGATCAGATTATGGGAGTGTTCCCCACTCATAATCCTGTCTAATATGTCGTCAGTTCATCGGGGTGATTTCGGGGGCGTGATGGCCCCACGGCCTTGGATCCTTCTGTCATGGTCCGGCTTGCGATTGTATAGCGACTGGCAACTTCTGGCAACTTCTGCCTGCTCACAGCATCGATTGCCCGCCGCCGAAATCACAGCAGGCAGGTTCACTGGCCTTTGGATGCCTATCTAGGAAAAGGTGACAGTGACGAACATCTGCAAGGGGCCTTCCTTGATCGCACAGGTGGGAGTGTGGCCGATGGGACAGGCGGTTGTTACTATGAATAGAGACGGTACAGAACGGCCTTATTTTCTTTCCTTGCAGTAATAGTTCCGCCGACCAAATCTGGCCACGATTAAATAGGATCATCTTTTGCTACATCCCGCGCTTTTCTGAGCGTAACAGAAGCGAGAAGTGAGCGTTTTTCGCCTTGTCCCGTTCCGTCTTGGATCGGTGGAAGGAAACTTGATTTTGCCCGGGATTATTGGGGAAAGAGCCATACCAACACCTGCGTGAATCGGGCCTATGCCGGAGACTCTGGGCCTCGAACTCGGAGGCGCTTCATCCCACCCAATTGGCGCCCTTCCCTTCCCCACTAGACCGGCCGACTCCCCGTTAGCCACCCCGGTGAGCTTCCTGCAACATATCCGCGTTCCTAGAGAGGGAAGCAGTTCAATAAGAGTAATTTGACTCACTCCTCGTCTCGTTTACAAAAGACGTGTCGCACGTTATCCAACCGGATGCGTGTGCCTCTCCCCAATCGGAGGAGCCACGCGAGGATAGAGGCCTCCAAGCATTTCTCAGATTGCGTGTTTCCTCTCATGCAGGCCTCCGCTTCAAAGCTGTAGGGACGCGTTACTGCATCGGCCGAGGCGTCCAACCCATGTTTGGCCTTGCAAGGCAAATGCAGGATCCTGTGCGGAACGAGTGCCTCGTGTTGGGGTGAGTATGCATTGCACGTTCGATCCTACCAAGGCTAAGCGTAGCCATTCCCTACGATACACGTTTACATTCTTTAGTTCAGAAGCAACATTGCCTTGCAACCGGTCCCTCAAACCATGGTCTTCGACTACTGTGTTGACGCATCTAGGGCGCGAACACAGGGCTATATAAGCAAAAGTGAGCCTGGGGGGTTTCAAGTGCTCAATTGGTTGCTATGCGTCCTCACGGGTCCGTTCTCATTCGCTCATTTGCGTTTGCGCACACACTGATAGGAACTGACGTGGGGGCAAGAGCATACAGGGCGGTGGTGGTGCTCTCTTGTGCCGGGGTGCGGAGATGGTGGGACATCCGTCGGCTCGAGCATGAGCACTCTCATACTCCGAAGTTCCTGGAGCACTGATAACCGCAGGGTCTCAACTCCTCGCGGCCAGCAAGAGCAACAAAAAAAAGAAAAAAAGAAAAAAAGAAAAAAAAGAAAAAAAAAAAGGGTAAATACTCCGAGAAGAATACCCTGGGAGAGCAAAATCCAGGAGAGAGGGCCACTCTCCCGGTTAGCTCCTCGGAAGATCTTCAGGGTCCAAGTGCGAAGTGGAGCAGGGCTGAAGGAGCTGAAGGCCAACACCCGAGTGGGCTTGTCGATCGCTCGCGATTGCACGTGATCTTCAACTAGAGATGCCACAGAGAGCCCGACATTGCCGGCATCGCGACGACAGAGCCCGCGGAGACCTCTAGTTGTCACAATTTCCTCCTCGAGGCAAGATTTGCCGTAGAAGAATCTTGCTGTCCGATCGTTGCCACTCGTTTCAGGTTATCGCCGAAGGCCGAGATTGGGCTTGGGACCGAACAGAACTTGCTATCAGCGTTGGGTCAGCCCCGCAGGAACTCCTTACCGAGCAACTGACCTCTCACAAAAGCACAGCAGTTGGCCAGAGCATTGTGAGAAGCGATGACCGGCGCGACGACCGGTACACCCGCGCCCGCCGCGGCGGCTAATGGGACAGAGAGAACGCCTCTCCTGAGGGGCGAGGATCCCCCCATTGGCTCCGTCGAAGCCAACGCCCCAAGGGAGGAGCCCACTCACGAGGGGATGCCCGAGGTGCTGGCGCGGATGCATGTTTTGCTTCCCGCCATAGGCATTGGCGTAAGTCCGCTCTCTAGGAGCCCTGTTAAATGACTGGCAGGGAACTGTGGCTAACGAATGTTGTAGATCTACATGTGCGCCATGGACCAGATGCTGACCGTGGCTTCGTACGCAAGGATCGGGAGCGACCTGAACGCCCTGAACAGCACTAGTTGGGTAGCTACAGCGTACGTCATGACTGACCTTCACCTTCCTCGCTCAACGCTGACACTGACGCCAGGTACTTCCTCACACTCACGAGCTTCCAGCCCCTCTACGGCAAGCTCAGCGACATCTTCGGCCGCAAGGAGTGCCTCCTCTTTGCCTACACGGTCTTTGGCCTGGGCTGTCTCGGTTGCGGTCTTGCTCGGGACATGGTGGAGTTGTGCGTGTCGCGCGCCATAGCCGGGATTGGCGGCGGCGGCATGAACAGCGTCGTCTCCATCCTCATATCCGATATCGTGCCGCTTCGGGACCGCGGGCTGTGGCAGGGATACATTAACATCATCTATGCAACGGGAACTTCAACCGGGGCCCCCCTGGGGGGCCTCTTGGCCGACTCCATCGGCTGGCGATGGTACGTGGCCGTGCTCCCTTATGACCGTTCCCCTGACGACCCTCACCGCTAAAATCGTCTTAGGTCCTTCCTTGGCCAGGTCCCTCTCTGTGCCATCGCGTTCACAGCCGTCTCCTTCTGCCTCCACCTCCCCAAGACGGACCACTCCCACTGGCGTGAGAAGATCGCCCGCGTCGACTTCCTCGGCGCGACACTCCTAGTTCTCGCCGTCATCGGCCTTCTCTCTGGCCTCGACTCGGGCTCCAACCGCGGCTGGTCAGACACCCTCACCATCACCAGCCTCTCCATCACGCCCTTCCTCTTCGCGGCCTTCCTGTACGTCGAGAGCCGCGTCGCGTCGAACCCCTTCGCACCCGGCCACATCATCTTCGACCGATCTCTCTTTGCATGCTATGCCGGTAATTTCTTCGCCGTGTCTGGCCAGACGGCTGCTCTTTTCTTCGCGCCACTGTTCTTCCAGGCCGTGCAGGGGCTCAGCACTATGCAGTCCGGCACCCTACTGATCCCCTGCTTAGTCTGCGCCGTGATGTCGTCCCTCGGCGGCGGGTATATCATCAAGCGGACGGGGCGTTACTATTGGGTCACCTTCGCCGGCTACTTCATCCTCTTCCTTTCGACCGTGCCCCTTATGGGCTCGATATATCTGCGCTCCACGGTGGGCGTGGTAACGAGTTTGGCGGCCACATCGATAGGTGCCGGCTCCGCCATCACCACCACCCTCGTCGCCCTCCTCTCCAACTCCACTACCGCCGACACCGCCGTCGTCGTCGCTTCCTCTTACCTCTTCCGCTCCCTCGGCTCTTCTATTGGCATTAGCATTGCCTCCGCTGTGCTACAGCAAGTGCTCCGCACAGAGCTTGCCGCGCGTCTCGGTGGCGGTGACGCGGCGAGGGAGATTGAAGAGAGGGTACGGCAGGACCTGGGCGCTATCGCGGACCTGCCTGCCGCCGTGGCGCGGCAGGTGAGGGATGGATACCGGCTGGCTCTTGGGGCGGCGGCCGGGCCCTCAGTTCTGGCTTGTGTGTTGGCAGTTTTGGCGACACTCTTTGTCAGGGAGAGGAATTTGAGGACGTAAGGGGATTGAATAGTTTTTTCGCCGAGGGGAGGGTGAAGTGGTATTGTAAGACGCGGGATGTGAGAAGCCTTGAATATATAGATTGCATTCATTGGTAGATATAAAAGGTGGTTGGAGGAGACAGACCGTTAAATCCCGAGAAATTTGATATACCAATCACATGAACTGAAGGGCTAGGTAGGCCACGGAACGTGATAAACCCTCTCAACTACCCGAACAACCCCTTGCCACCCTGCTTGGCGCCGTCTAACCCGAATATCTCACTTTCCCCCTTGCCATCGTTGTCAGCCGGGACGACCTCCCCGAAGAGGAAGGCGTTCTTCTTAGTCGCATTCTTCCGCCTAGGCGACCTTGATGACGGCCGGGCATCAGAAGTTGAGGGGCGTGTGTCGGGATGGTCGGAGGGATCATCGAGCATCCAGGCGAAGGAAGATTGCGTTATGGGAGGACGGGTAGGTGACAGGCTTGGACGGAGCTTTGGGCTTGATGCAGGAGGAGGGGCGGCTGTGGATTTCGAGGCCTGTGAGGGCCGAGTATCTTTGTCAGAGAGGGAGAGGGAGGAGATGGAAGGGACGGGATCCGGAACGGCGGCCCCGGGTTCCGTAGTCGATCGGGAAGCGCCCCCAGGCTTTGGTTCTGCCTCCGAATCTGGCGTTGACTCCATAACCACATCAGCCTCATCCCCAGCTGATCCGGCATTCCCTACCTCAGGAACCTCAATGGATGAGTTCTCTAGATACGCCTTGACGAGCTGCACCTTCTCGGCGGCAATCTCAATCATCTCCAGGCTTTTAGCCTTGTCCTCTAGGTCATCCGCCGTGATAGCCTTCAGCCCCGAAATACCCTCCTCCAGCATCGCCGCGAGCAGCTTATTCCTTCTCTCAGTCGTCAACGCCGCTTGGTTAGCAGACCCGACATGAGATGATCCGGGGATGAGGGTGTCCGCAGCTACCCTGGAGGGCTGGGAGCGCGTGTCCTGCAAGTTTTGCACATTACGGCGGATCTCACCCATGGCTTCCCTAACGGCCTGGTTGATACCGAGCTTCTCGCCCCGTTGGAGGACGTTCTTTGCCGCGACTTGCAGGAGGGCTTCTACGCCACCAGGCTGCTGGGAAAGCCTTGTTGGGAGCGATACTCGCGAGTTGGAGGGCCTTCCGCGGCGAGAACCAGGGATTCGAGTGTTGGGGTTCGCGTGCGCTTGGGTGTTTGGAGACTGTCCCTCTAGTGTGGAGGAGGGAACTTTGCCCGTGTACTTCATTAGCAGGGGTGTGGCTCCCGAGGGGTCGAGGTGATCCCTGAGATAAAGTGCATCGTCGACGAAGGTGTGCGGCCCATGGGGAGGAGCGGGAGTTGGATACTTGAGGAGTAGCTGTAGACATACGGAATAGTCCGCTTCTAATACTGCACGGGTTTGTCAGAACCTGGGGGGTCATATGGGTTGGGAGCCGCACTTACACTCCCATCGTATGCGCAGGAGCATGGCTACGCAGATATAATCTACCAGCTCGAGCTTAGAATCGACAGCAAACAGGGAATCCCAAAAAACCAGCAGCTGGTCAAAGGCGAATTCGCGCCCAAATAGCAGGCGTATCCAGCGTCTGTCCCGCGTTAGATACTAAACGAATTAGAGGGTCTTGCGCACAAGAGGTCAACGTCTCACATTAGGAAGATTTGGGGCAATATCTCGATGTTTGTCAGGTGTCGTGAGAGTTCAGGGTCCACCTTATTCAGGTACACCTCGTGAATGAATCTACTCTTCTCGACGATGACGGATGACCCGCCACCCAGAGAATCGGGTGGTAAAGCAGATGTTCCGGTCTCGTTGATTTCATAGAAAGTTGCCGCGCGATCCATGATTCTGGAAAACAACGCAAAGATGTCATGCTCGACGAACGAACGATGGAGCACCTGCACCATTAGCGCGTCCGAGTCTGACTCGGCCGCCACGTCCGCTCCTGTATCCACGGCATCGTGATCAACAACATAGACAATGGGTGCGAGGAGTTCGTGCATTCCCTGGCGGTACCCGCCGCCCCCTGAGTTGAGTTTGCAGTAGACGAACAAGATGTCAATGATCATCGTCTGGATGCGCTCCTGGTGGTAGAACGGCTCGTCGGGAAGACGACGGACGTCCTGAGCGATCTCGGCCCTCATGACCTCATCCTGACGTGCAGAATTCCAGGGCGACTGAAGAAGCGCCGTGTTAAGACTAAGTGCGCAGACCAAAGAGTGAGGATGCAACTCACATTAGGGTCATCAGTGAGTGGATCGCTATTGAGAGAGGCGAGAGACTCGGGGTGCTTGATGAACTTGAGCAAGTGGTCCCTAGACTCGGCGTACGACGCCCTCATCTCGTGCAGCGTGTGAACCCATGCAGTCGTTGAGACGTCATGGAATAGGAGGAAGACCTACTTCATACAATACGCGATGAAAATCCTAGCGTTAGCCTAAGCGCTCTTGTTGAGTTTACACTTCCAGCGCAGGCTCGCCTAAGGTTCCGTAGGCGGCGGGGACGAAGCTCACCTTCCAGCAAAGTGAGCGGCATCCTTGGACGGTCGGGCTGTCGGCGCTCCCATATCTCACGGCGCGCTGTAAACCAGCTAGGGTAGAACAACTGTTCCGCGTTGCCGCCCATCTTGGCCTAGCAAGACGTTAGACACAGAACCCCAAGGGGGACGACGCGGCTCTGCGAGGCTCACCGAGCCTCGGTGACGGATGGCATGCTGGGTCCCGAGGTTGAGAGGAGGTGCAGACTCCCCGTGTGCCAGAGTCTATCTACACGCGGACGTGGCGGTAGTAACTCCCCGTGGGTATCTTCCACCGCTCCAGAATACGAGGTGTGCGGGATTCGGAGGCCCGAGTGCGGTCGCAGTATCCCGCATGGCCGGTGTGTCTGAGCTTGCGCACGCGGCGATGGCAGGTGGAGGGGTCGAGGCAGCTTGGTTTCGCTGGCTTGGGCCGGCGGGGAAAGTGGGTCCCTTGGGCCTCCAGGCCCCGGCTCGCACTTCTTTAGCACCTGAGTGTGAGGCGCGAGAGTACAAGCATAGGCAGTGGCGACGGGCCGACGCTACAGGAGAAGCGAAATCTCAACTGCAGATCATCCCAAGACGAATAGATATTGATATCCAGTTGGTTATAAGCTAAAGACGCGATACGCTGGTATTCGGATGGGGGTTAATGCTGGCATACACCGTAGCATTGTTAGGCCCCGCCGCGGCCACTAATAGAACATGAGACGGGAGCGGCCCACTGAAATCTTGGATACGAGTTTACTTCTCAGCAGGCCCGGAGCGACTCTCCGACGACTTCTCAGCCCTGGAACGTGACGATTCATCTGATCTCTCACCTCTGTCGCCCACCCGCCCATCATCACCTACCACATGCATCACCCTTGAAGTCGGGGCTAAAGTGTCCCTTGAGATACGCTGTACTGGTGGTATCAAATCGCCAAGCTTTGTTTTACAATCCCTGGCATAGATCGTCGCCCGTCCCACGTGGAATCCTAGTGTCTTGCGTCCGGCTTCTGGCTCGCCACCAGTCCTCGAGAAACTCCCCATGTCGAATGCGAACCTGCTTGCGGACTTGGACAGCTTCTACAGAGGCTCGGACAATGGCCCCGTTCAGGGTCAGCAATCCCAAGCTCCTCAGACCACACAATCCCAACCAAACTCCGATCTGTTCGGGTTCGGTTCCGTAGGCCAGCCATCGCAAGCACCTTCCGCCGCGGCGAGCAGCAGCCCGCTCGATGACGACGACGACGATGACTGGGGCGTTTTTGAGACTGCCGAGACCGCCGAACAGGAGTCCTTACCGGTGCCAAAGCCGTTCAATGTGGCTCCCGTGACGAGCCCGGTCCCGGCGTTGTCGGACCCTTTCGCGAGCCTCTCATCCTCTAACGCGACGCCCACACCACCTATAACGAACAGAACAAACCTTCCCCGGCCACCACGGAACGTCCAGGAGCAGGACCCCGTCATCAGGAATAGACCGGCTCGGGCTCCTACTATGGATCTAATATCCAATAGTCTTTTAGATCTTGAGGTCACCTCGCAGGAGCCATCTCAGACGTCGTCGAGCGAGCAGAATGTGCCTCGCCAAAGATCTCTGCGGAATCCTGTCCAAAAGCCAAAGGATCCCAATGTTCTTTTTGATGCCGATGACGTTGAAGAGGAGGAGGAGGAGAAGGAGGAAGAGGAGGAAGAGGACGACGATGAGTTCGGGGCCTTTGAGACTATAGACTCATGGAACAGCCCTACCAGGGGCACAGAGCAACCCGCTAAACCTCCGATCCAGCTGGCATCAGTCGACTTGCTTTCAATGGATGATCCGCTTCCTGCCCCAAAGCCAAGCACTTCGAATGCATCAAAAATGCCCGGCTCCCTTCTGATGGACACAAACATCCCGCCCGCTCATTCTCGTCCTTCAGCTATACCACCCTCACCCTTCAAACAGCGCAAGCCTTACCCGGATCTCGCCGTCTCTACCTCGCGGAAGGAAGACCTCAAGCAGACCTCAGATTCGCCTACTGCATCCCCTGCGACACCGTGGCCCGAGTTCGACGATGGCGGATCTGCCAACATGCCCACGAAGGAAGACTGGGCTCCCTTTAACGACTTCCCTCCAGGAGAGCCTCGTAAACCGGCGCCGGCGCCAGCGCCAGCACTCAAAGTGGCAAAGGTGGAAGAACCCGACAACTGGGACTGGGATGCGATAGATATCCCTGATGCTAAAAGCCAGCCACCACCACCTCTGTCCTGTAGAGACGACTACGATGATAAGGAGCCTCCGCCTACTAACATTCCCCCGCCCTCCATCTTGATGACCATCCTACCCGAGCTCTTCAGCCTCGCTAACTCATCACTCCTAAAGCCGACGTCGGGCCACTCCGCCGCTGCGCGCAAGAAACTTTTCTCCGACCCATCTACAATTGCCTTCCTTCGTGCCTACCTCCTTATAGCGACCGTCGCGGCTCGTATCCTCGCTGGCCGCAAGCTCCGCTGGAACCGCGACAAGTTTCTCTCTCAGGGGATGGCCATTTCCGCCGCGGGGGCCAAGGGCATGAAGCTCGCCGGCGTGGATAAGGCCGAGGCAGGTCGGGAGGATAGGGAGGCAGCAGATGTGGTGGCAGCCTGGAAGGAGCAGGTAGGAAGGGTGAAGGCTGCCGTGGCTGGGGCAAACGGCGCTATCGCAGAGAAAGGGGGGCTTCCACTGAGGGTGCCAGAGATTGGGGAGACAATGCGGGTTAACACAGCCAAAGTAGCGCCTAAGGCGCCGAGGCAGTGCGTTGTCTGTGGGCTGAAGAGAGAGGAGAGAGTTGCCAAGGTGGATTTCGAGGTGGAGGATAGCTTTGGGGAGTGGTGGGTTGAGCATTGGGGCCACCGGGCGTGTAGGAATTTCTGGAAAGAAAACGAGACGAGGCTGCGGCAAAGGTAGGAGGAGATGGGCTTAATGCGATGATGGAGTTGGAGATAGTGGTTATGCCTGAAGGTTTGGAAGCCTAGGGAGCTCTAGGGCGTTTCTTGGACTACGCATAAACTGTCGTTATTCACGTATATAATGAGTTGAGAATATACTTGCACGCACACTGAACCCGCCGAGTTAGTACTGCCTATTTCTGGTCTCATCCCAGGGAAACTGACCAGTAAGACTATCGATGGTTGTTTCCAGAGAGCATCGCCAGTCCATAAAGGACTTGGTTGTAAGCCTAGATGGCGCGGTGCAGCTCAGATGGGATGAAATGACCCCACCGTTTCCCCTAGTTCGTTGCCATACTACAGCGTTGCCCACTGGCACGCACGATGACTCTTGTGGAGACGCCCGTACACTCGCTACATGTTGACCCCTCGACGGAGGACTGCTGTCGTGCTGCATGCAGGTGGGGCCGAATGCGGTGGGGACGCGAAACGGCCCTCAGTCCGCCACTGACATCTGGCACTCGCATAACTGTGCCTCTTCTGTGGAATGTGCCTGCGGCTCTCTCTCGACCCAGTGATACATGGAGACGTGGAGATGGACCGAGCCCTCAGCAAGAGCGTCCATGGAGGCCTGGACCCGCTTTCTATGTATCAAGTACCTTTTCGCTTTCGTCACGGCGGCCTTCATGCGGCAAGTTCCACGACCGGCGATGACTCTTGGCCTTCCGAGCCGGCGCTCTTGATCCAGCCAAGTAGAGGTACCTTGTCCTGCCGCCCCGCCTTGTGGGCGAATCACCACAGACGTCGCTTCCTTCAGCACCTCATGCAAGTGCACGCTTGGCGGCCGGATGTACAAATACATCAGCGTGCCAGCGCTGCTGGGCTTTGCCCCTCCTGACTTCCTTTGCCGTTTGAACCCTGATCAACCTGGAGCTCTGCCATTTCACCACTTCCTGCTCTCGACATTACCATGGAAAGAAGTATCCTCATGTCTGACTAGTCCCTCCTTCCCCGTGCTTTCACCTCACACACACTCTCCAACCTTCTCATCCCTCCTCGCCTCTCCTATCCTCCCGCGCCCTCACCACCCGTCTCCTCATCAACCTTTTACAACTCGTACCCTCTCTCTCAAACCCAACTTCTTCTCGTCCCCCACCACGACCCAACTCCATCACTCCGACGCTCTCGCCATCACGACACCTCCCCTTCTTCATCCGTTTACCGGGCCCCATCAACTCTCATCCATCCTCGGCCATCAGAGGGCCTTTGATCCCTTTTTTTCCCTGCCCCAGACCACGTCCAGGGACCCCGTGCCTGACTCCCCCGCACGCTTTTCTCCATCGGAGCAGTAACTATATCGACGCCACCACGGTCGAACCCAACCTCGCCTCTTTTCAAGACCGCGAGTAGAAAGGTCAGGTTGTCGCGTTGACGTCTATCAAGCAATTGACTGCTCTCCCACAACCCTGTTCGTCTGCAGCGCTAGCTACCGCAGCCGTCATTCCCCATCAGCAACTTACCGGTTCGTCTCTCCACGTTTCGCCCGTCCGCGACCCCGCCATTTTCCCACCCCTTGTCCCACCGCCGCCGAAACTCTCCACCCACACCTGGACAAATCCGGAAAGGCGACCATTGGAAAATCTAACGAAGCGCAGGGAAAAATAGCAAAATTGTCCCTCTTCACCCCGCCTCCAACCTCCACTTGCATAAGCTCCCGGGAAATACCAGGAGCTCCATTGAGTTATCAAAGGTATGTGCATATCATTACTGTAGCTTTGCTTTAATCCTGCTTTTGAGCTTCCTTCCTGGGAGGAGCCATGGAGAAAGCGCGCCTGCCACCTGCCCCCACCACAACGCTCCTTCCTCGCGCTGCTGCCCGCCCCCTCATCACCGACCCTATTGTTGCGCCTGATTGAATGGGTCGATGATGTTTCTGATTTACTTGATGGCGCCTTTGATTCACTTCAGAGAATTCATCAATGAATCGGATGAAAAGAAAAAAAAAGTCGGAGTTGCTGGCTAACTCTAGTCCCAACTGGCTGCAGCACCTAGTCCTCTTCTCTCCTTCCCCGCCACCTCCCAACCTTTCCTCCCTTCGACCCGAACCTCCATTTCTCGAGACCAAATCTCTTCATCTTTCAAACTCCTCGTTCGATTTCGAATACAACTTTCACAATGGCGACCGTCTCCGACACGATCCCTTCGAACGGCCTCGACATGGACCTTGAGCCCGTGGACGCCCAGATGCCCGACGAGCCGCACCTGGGCCCCGATGGCGAGCCTGCCCCGAGGACCGACGAGGAATACGCCCAAGCCCAGCTTACCCTGCGAGCCATCGTCTCCTCGAAGGAGGCCGGTGTCATCATCGGAAAGGGCGGCAAGAATGTTGCGGACCTCCGCGACGAGACCGGCGTTAAGGCCGGCGTTAGCAAGGTGGTCCAGGGAGTCCATGACCGAGTGCTGACCATTACAGGAGGATGTGACGCTATCGCCAACGCCTACGCCATTGTTGCCAGGGCCCTCGTGGAGGGCGCCCCTACTATTGGTATGGGCGGCGTAATCCAGAACAATGGCACACATCGTAGGTTTGCCCTTACCTAGGCTTCGTCGTCATCGTGCTCACCGTTCCCGCAGCCATCAAGCTTCTCATCTCCCACAACCAGATGGGCACCATCATCGGGAGGCAGGGCCTCAAGATCAAACACATTCAGGATGTGTCAGGTGTCCGCATGGTTGCGCAAAAGGAAATGCTACCCCAGTCGACCGAGCGTATTGTCGAGGTTCAAGGGACCCCCGACGGAATCAAGCTGGCCATCTGGGAGATTTGCAAGTGTCTTGTCGATGACTGGCAGCGAGGCACGGGTACTGTGCTGTACAACCCTGCCGTTCGTACGCAGACTGGGGCCGCCGGAGGCTACGGCGGCGGCGGCGGCAGCGGCTACGGTGCGGGCGGTATTGGCGGACGGAGCGACTACGGTGGCTCTAGGGTTACGCGTACAGGTAATGGCACCGATTTCAGCAACGGTGGCCCGCGCTCGTTTAACCGGCGTTCTGATTCAGATGCAGCCTCTCGTGGCCCGCCCACGCACGACGAGAACGGAGAGGAGATCCAGACACAGAACATCAGCATCCCCGCTGACATGGTCGGCTGCATCATTGGCCGTGCCGGCAGCAAGATCAGCGAAATTCGCAAGTCGTCCGGCGCGCGCATCTCGATTGCCAAGGTAAGCATGATTGGTGGCGTTATAGAAGAGACGTGGATTGAGATGCTGACAAGTTTTCTGCAGGCTCCTCATGATGAAACAGGCGAGCGCATGTTCACGATTATGGGCACCGCCAAAGCCAATGAGTCGGCTCTGTTCCTCCTTTATGAGAATCTCGAGGCCGAGAAGATGCGACGAAGCCAGCAGCCTCCCCCCGAGTAGAGGGTTGAGATTGCGTACGGCGCCGCCCTTCGGGATTCCTAGTTTACGATGTATTCCTTCCGTTCTTTTCTTCTTCTTGTTTCTTCTCTTTTTTCTTTCCTGGTATGACTGCCTTGTTCGACGGGGTCTGGGTTCAGGGTCGGATATGCCAAGCGCCCTCGGCCTCAGACCTTCTTCAGATCTGGCTTGCCGCGAGGCTTGATATCCCAGTACAGGAGATAAGGACGCCTGTACCATGATGCAATGACAGGCGCACACGCACATCTATTTTTAATATTCCGTCACTCCGTACCCTCGCCGCTCTTCCTTTCCGACCGTATCCCCGAATAACCATCACTCTCTTTCCTCTTCTTCCCAAGTTTCTCTCCTGTTATCCTTACTCTCCCATCCGACGACTTTTGACGCCAATCGTCGACCGACGAAGAAAAAAGAAGAAAAAGAAAAAAACAAGGGCATCGATAGCGGAACGCCAGTGTGCTTTCTCCTTGAACGCTCACCCAATACGTTTACAGCAACTGTTTCAACGACCTTCATCTCGGCCCTCGCCTCCCCCCACAGCGGTTCATTCATTCACTCGACGGAGCGCTCTCGGACGGCACTCGTCTAGTGCAGCTCAACGAAGACTGATATGGATGGCAGACAGGAAAGGGACTTATGATATCCGCATAGTTGGTTTTGTTTGTTTTCGAGAGGGCGCGATGCTTCGTTTTGCGATACCACGACGACTCGGACGGTCGCTTCTTCTCAGGCGGACGGTGCTGGCGAAATGAGGAAACAATGCTATGGCGTATGTGACATACGGTCACGGTTGATTTTGCGTTGGATGGGTGGACTTGGCAGTTCGCGGTTTTGATTTTGGTTGGACTGGCTGGCCAAGCACCCTGAATGCTTTATACCTTGCTCTCCCGATTCTGAACAAGACTTCATCTAGGCCACGCCTCTCGCAACCGCACATCACTCATTCCTCTTTTCCCGACATCCCCGCTTGGCCCTGGTTGACCAGTCTCGTTACTTGTTCAACAACGCGTCTCCCCTCTACCTAAGATAGTTTATTCGAGCATGGATCGGCGAGCGTCCGGCGCGGACCAAAATAACGATAAATATCATTACCTGTTTCACGGTCCATGGGATTTGGCTTGTTCCTTGCGACTGATATGAGTGAGTGATATACGGAGCATATTGGATTATCGTCAAGCTGAGGCGCAACCGCGCTGCCCCACCCCCACACTTGAGATGGCATGAAGTACTGAGACCTTGAGAACACACGGCTCTGTTCGAAGAAATTAGTACCAATACTTCGTGTTCGCCGGCCGGCGGACTCGACAATTGCGCACAATTGAAGCCAGCTTGTCATCTCGACGGACCTCTTTCCATCCCATTGATATAAGCTCGCGCTCGACCCCATTGTATTTTTTTTTTTCGCACACTCCTTTAACGCTTTCTTCTCTTCGTATATACCGTCATTTTGTTTCATTGCAGTTACTTCCTTGCGTCTGTTTCGACACGAACACGACGATTGCGGGGAGGCGTGTTCCCTTTCTTCGACGAGCGCATTCGCCGCATTCCCGCCCTTTTTCGGTTCTTTCGATATTAGCGATTCTCCAGCACCCGACGAACCCCTTCTCTTTCTGAACCCCAGGACGGACTTGAAAGATGGCGCGAACGAAAGCTACACCCGTGAGGAGAGAGGTGTCGGAGGAGTTCTTCTCGCGAGAGATGCGGTCGCGAAAGGGCAACGATGTGATCACGAGCCCCGAGAGGCGGGGCCCGGAGAAGCCGCCCGTGGTGAAGAAGGAGGCGGGGTTCGTGGAAGTTGCCATTGCGGTTGGGGGGATCTATGCTAGCTTGTGAGTTGCTTCTCGGACAGTAGTAAATAACTAGGAGCGGGAGAGACTGACAGGTCGCAGCTTGACGTGGGGTTACCTCCAGGAGAAGCTCACGACAACGCCCTACGGCCCGGCCGACAAACCCGAGGTCTTCAAGTTCCCCGTCTTCCTCAATACCATCCAGTCCGCCTTCGCCGCCACCACCGGCCTCCTCTACCTCGTCCTCAGCAGCCCCAAGAACAGCCCCATCCCACCCGTGATACCCTCGCGCTCCATCCTCCTCCCTCTCCTCCTCGTGGCCGCCACCTCGTCGCTCGCCTCGCCCTTCGGCTACGCCTCGCTCTCGCACATCGACTACGTCACCTTCCTGCTTGCCAAGAGCTGCAAGCTGCTCCCCGTCATGTTCCTGCACATCACGCTCTTCCGCCGGCGCTACCCGCTGTACAAGTACCTCGTGGTAGCGGCCGTGACGGCGGGGGTGGCGGTCTTCACGCTCCACAGTGGAAAGCGTCACGCGCGCGCGAGCGCCGTGCACGAGGAGCGGAGCGTGCCGTGGGGGATGCTCCTCCTGGGCGTGAACCTCCTCTTCGACGGCCTGACCAACAGCACTCAGGACTACATTTTCCGCGCCTTCGCACCCTACTCGGGCCCGCAGATGATGGTCGCCAACAACGTCATGGGGACCGTCGTTACAGGGGTTTACCTGCTACTGAGCCCCTGGCTGGCAGGGACGGACGTGGGGAGGTGGCTGGGAGTTGATGATGTCGGGGGTGGCATGGGGGAGCTGGGGGCTGCACTGGGGTTCTTGGCGAGATATCCTAGTGTGTGGAGAGATGTGCTTGGGTTCTCGGCGTGTGGTGCCGTTGGGCAGGTGTTCATCTGTGAGTGTCCCCTTTCCTCACCCGTCACAACGTCGTCTCTGGGCCATGTCAACTAACATGCAAGAAGTCTACACCCTCGCAACCTTCTCTTCTGTCCTTCTCGTCACCGTCACCGTCACCCGCAAGATGTTCACCATGATGCTCTCCGTCGTGGCATTCGGTCACCGCCTGTCAGGCATGCAGTGGCTCGGTGTTGGCCTCGTCTTCGGCGGCATCGGCGCCGAAGCGGCCATTGCGAGGCGGGAGAAGATGGCGAAGGAGGCGGCGAAGCAGAAGTGAGGGTGCTCGGTCTTGGCTGTAAAATTAGGTAAAGGGGAAAAGGGGTGATGTGGAAGTATGAGATCTCCTGGGAGGGGGAGGGAGTTGGTAAATGCTAGATATTAAGTTCGGCATGTGTGCTATAACTCTCTCGGCGTTTGGAAGGAATAGACCAAGAAAAAGAAGACAAGCCACGCATCAATACGACTGGGATCTACTTGTGATGGCCCTCTCTACTAATCATAGACAGGTTATTCATCAAATGGTGTGCTTGCTGCGCCCTTGCTCCGCGAGGGGTTCTTAATAGAAAGGCAGTAGAGACTCTGAGCCTCGTCCCTATGGCCTGACTCTTACACCAGATATCTTCTTTAGGTACCAAACGGTTGCATTGCGCGGGCAGGCACATTTATAACACAGAAGACATAGGATATCATTGACTATCCACAAAAGAAACGCGCAAGGCTCCATGTAACGCCCCTGCCTCTAGAAGCAAGATAGCCCCCTGCCTCTTGACACACCACACCCTCCTTTTCCCCACCATGTTTCCCTTTTGATCAACAAAATAAGAACAAATGAAATGCTAGATTCGGTCGTGAGCGACGTAATGCTCGTTCCAACGCCTATCCTTTATCCGCCGCCTTTGCAATGTATACGGAGTCGAGAAACTCCAAAGCATGGGTCTAGTTCGCCCCGTAAATACACCTCCGGTGAAGTGTGAAGGTCTGATGCTATATCAGCTCGTCGATAGACCTTACGATGGGCGTCTCTCCCTTCGTTGCCGGACTTCTCGGGTCCGTAACCTGGGTCGGCCTCCCAAACGGTGAGAACGGATCCCGGGGAAACATCGACGCCCGAGGAGAGAACAGGCCATCCTCCGAGGGTGTGGGCGGCGACTCGATAAAATTCATCCCTGCGATCCCCGGGCTGTTCTCTCCTGCTCGAAGCGGATTATTCGTCATCGTTTCGGACCGCGGGGACATTAACGCCGAGTCGTCGACGAAGGATCGCTTCAGCGTAATGGTCCGTTCCTTGGGTTCATCTCGTGGCGCCAAGTGCGCATCCATAGACTGGGAGAAGGACAGGCCCCCGAACCCAGGACCACCGTGCGAGTCAAAGCTACGAGGTGCGAAGCCGGGCGTTGGCGGGGGTCGTGAGATGTCCATCGGCCTCAAGCCGAAGTCGAGCGTCTTTGACGGCGGCGGCGGCGGAGCGCGCACGGGTGGTGGTGGCTCCTGGAACATCGGCTCTTCCCTTGGCGGCGGCGGCATCTTTATATCCTCTGGGTCAAAGCGCCCTGGCTTTCCCGGGTCCTTCTCATCCTCGGGTTCCTTCCACGAGAAGCGCGAAGGCGCCGAGGATGGTCCTGGGGAAATGTCCTTGCTACTTGTCGGCGTCGAATTACCTCTTTGATGCGCAGAACACCCGTCCCCGGACATCCGTGCCTTGCCGTCTTCGTCCTCGTGGAGTAAAGGAGCCGTTCGTGGTAGCGCCGACTTGGAAGAAGACGACGGCAGTTCAATGTTGTCCGCCGACAGAGTCAGGCGATGCTTTGAGGGACTCCGGCCGGAGCGCTGCCGGAGAGCGGATCCCGGGTTCGATTTCTTCTTCGATATCTCTTTCTGGAAGTCCTGCAGGCAGTACATGAGCCTCATGTTGGGGCTTATCCACCTGCTCTTCGCCTGTGCTGCGTAGTATGCATCGTTGACGCTCAATGCGGGGTTCCGGTAGAGGCCATAGGCAATGATGAGACTAGCAGATCGACTAGCCCCCTGCTGGCAGTGGATGAGCACCTTCTTCCCCTCGTTCACGGTCTTCTCGACTTTCTCACACAGAGACATTAAATCCACCGATATGTCAGTGTTGTGCTCCCAAGGCATGTGAATGTATTCGGGCTGCTTTGGCGGAAACATGGCTTTAGGTGTGGTTGGTGTCGTCTCGCCCATTGGGTCATCCGGCGTCTGGGGGTACTCGAACGCCGTCCTGAAGCTGGCATCCGTAAGAGCAGTATCCGGTATCGGGCTATCGTCAGCGGGAGTCGGGGCTTCCTCTTTAGGGGCTTCTGACTGCTCCGCAAATGGGTTCTTGACCTCTTGTGCTACGTTAATGACGAGGTCGAACCTGGCCGCTTCCTCCGCGGTCGGTTCGAGGTAGAGGAAGACATTGTCTTCGTAGATCGCAACGGGGCCGTCTGGGTAAGCTGGCGACTTTTGATCCTCGTTGTTCTCGGTCTCGTCCTTGAGTCCCATCATGTCAATCGCACCACGGTCTGCAACCTGCGTCCGGATGGGCGAGTCCTCCTCCGTGATAGTCATATTCATGTCTCCCCCTATGTTTAGTTTTGTCGGCCTTAGCATTTCGGATAGTCCGTTCTCATTGCGCTCCAGTACTTTGGGAAAGCCCATGCCACCTGGGGGGCCAAATGTCGACGACTTCAAACCCGATAGCATGTGTGGCGTTGAGGCAGAGTGTTTGAGTGCCCGTCTCTGCAAGATAGGTGGCACGGCTGGGGAGCTTGGGACTTGTAACGTGGTGTTCCTCAATGACAGATCCGACGTGTTGGTCCGCAGGCTGAGTTGACTAGGTCGCTTCTTCATGGGAGCGATCTTGGGCTTTATGAAAGTGGTGGAAGGGGATGCAGGTTCAGAGACGAGGCTCGATGCGATAGAGGGTGGCTGGATCGAGAGGCCTTTCATGTTGCGGGGACGCCTCGGAGAAGGCGAGGTCATGGGCCGTTCGTTGCTGTTCGTGGCAGAATTGCCGGTGCCACCGTCCGTGACTGAGAGGTCGGAGAGTGTCGAGGGCAGGGCGCCAAAGCTGGGACCAGGGAATGACGAGAGTGGCATGAGGTTGACAGGAGAATCCGGTGACGATGACGGGGACGGATCGGAAAGGGGCGAGGAGTCGGCCGTGGACAAGGTTGTAGTCGGCGACGAGTCCGCCGACTCCGACGCCTGTGTGGACGTGCTGTCATGGTGCTTGTGTATCGCGTCCGGAGGGATCGCGCCGGATCGCAGCGCCTGTTGCTGGGCATGTGTTGTCGTCGGCGCCGACAAGGGCGCGCAGGCAGGTTCGACAGTCATGAGCTTGGGGTCGACCACTGTAACAGTCTCCCTGTCTGCCATAGTCTCGGCGTCCAGGTCGAACACTGACATGAAAGAGGGAATCTGGTCCTCGAAGTATCTCCGCGCAGCAGCAGACGGCATGTTTTCCCTTGCAGTGAGACGACGCCGGTGTGGTCGAGCGACACGGAAAGCGGACGATGTTCGAGCTTGGTTGCCAAGGGCGGGTTCTCGTAGCGGTCAAAGTGGCCGGAAAGTAGTTCTAGGTTGGGCGGTTGGCGAGACGATTGGTATGATCGCGGGATAGCGTTTCGAGTCGACTGCAGTGGAGGGACGATTATATTACGAATACCCGGGAAGGTCGAATTATACACGCAAAGAGCAAATATTATAGGAAAAGCAGACGCAAATGCTCTGTAACCGAGAGGTGACAAAAGAAAGGTGGAGGCGTAATGGGCTATTACGATGTTGGGCGGACAGCGCTGCTGAATCCTGGTTGTCGCCAGAGAGAGTGTGCCCGCGATTTCTCGAGGCTCGGTTGTCGAACGAACGGAGAGGGATGGCGCAAGACGTGACAAGTCAGACGACTTCGATCGGTGGATTCGATCGGTAGAAGAGCCTGTGAGGATTGTATGTGGCTCCTGCGTCTCGTCGCTTTGTCGTTTCGTCCGTCGTCGAGCACGGCCGCCTGGAGAGCGGTGAAAGGGCGGAGGTGACGAGAGAAGGGGAAGAAGAGAGATCAATGGACGCAGGCGAGGACTAGCACATGATGTACCGGGCAATCTGTGGCAACAGCGTATTGCAAAGGACCATCCTCTTCGGAGACGGACGAAATCGCAATCGCGGTAAGAAGGGGGGCCCTGAGAATGAGAGGAATGTGTACGGCGCTTAGATTTGTCTGGCGACAAGTGGTGAGAAGCGGAGGAAAGAAAGGGAGAGGAGCGTTCAGGCGGAGTCGAGCGCCTGGACCTGGAAGGACCAATGACGGGGAAGATCAAAGTTGGTGGACTGGGGTCAGGAAGAAAGTACGACCGCTGGGGAGGGGACGAGGCGGGAAGGAGGGGGCGTGTGCGGTTACACCTCGCGACCCAGCAACACAGTGACAACAAGCGACAGGAAACACGACGAAACAAAGCCGGCAAGCATCAGCGTGGGGTCGGGGCTGCCTTGCTGAGAACTGGGCCGTCTTACTACAGTGTATATACAGTGCAAAAGTGCATTCTGGGGCAGGAGCGCGCTGGCAGAAGTTTCAACGGCAGGAGGGTGAGGCCAGCACACCACGTTGCCGATTGAGTCAGGGGTCATGGCTTCGGGGGTAGGGCGTTATCTGGGGCTGGACTCGATCCACAACAAACAGGCCTCGAATAATGGATCGAAGTCGATGTTCTCGATAACGAAGCAGTACTTTCAGGGCTCATTTTCCTCGCAGTTCCCTCACCCATTCTGCACCACTTCCGTTGGTTTCTTTGAGCGGACTTTGCACTGTAACTGCAATTCTCTGGATTCTCACTGTATACCACTCAAAGGTCACTCCTTCCTATAAATAGACACTGGGCGGCAAAAGCCGGCCAATCAGCACCCTAGCCGGAAGGTCCATTCCATGGAATGGACCTGGCCCCAATCCCATGCACCAACCATTCACATTTCTGGCGCCTCTGCGGATCGCTGATGTCGACTTGACTGGAATGAACCTTGCGATCTCGAGTGAACGCCAGGAAACGCGGGGATAAGCGTCGTTTCTCTCCTTGAGGATTACACTGGTAAAGGGGTGGACAGCAATCGGACCCGGAAGAACTTGCACCGTTCTCCATGGCTGGTGCCTGGTTGCAGATTTATCGGTCCCATAACGATATTGATTAGCCCCAATAATGCCTCCAAGCCTCGACGGGCCATTCCCAAACAACAATACTTTCTTTCCGCCTGTAGCACTCGAGCTGGGCCTATCTGACATTGAACTGTCATCAGGGCCGAATTCGCGACTGCCCCGAGGCGTGGGCTCTCGTCAGTGATGGAACACTGTGTCATTCTCTTTCCAATCTTCTGGGTGCTAAAGATAGACAATATGATATTATGAAGCTTCCTTTTCCAAGCAGGCGGGGCTGCAACCATGCGATCTGCCTGTCATTTCCACCGGGGCGTGGCGGGGCAGGCGCGGCATACCTGAAGGGCCAACACCGCCGCTGTCTGACGCTGGATAAGCACTGTTCCGACGCATGGTGTTAGTGGGTGATGGTGAGCGACGGGGCGGGAGCTGGAGGTGTGACCGGCGGGGCTTCCGAATCAACGGATCTTGACGAGTGCACTGTGTGCAAATGGAGCCATGAAGTCTAAACTGATGGCCACTAACACTTGCCCGTCCTTCCGTCACGAGACGTTTCTCTTCGAACATGCAATGGCAGCTGCTCCTGTTAGCGCTGACAAGCTGTCACCCACGGACGCACCCATGTGCACCAGCCCACTAGTCCAGGCCCAGAAAGCGAACACTGGAAACCGCGCAATCCAGCGGGCTCAATTATCTCAGCAGCGGCGGGCTAGCGGGATAGCCAGCCCACGCGGGGGCTCCACTCCTTCGTCCTCCGCTAATTTCACGCGGAATGGTACCCTATTTTTAACAAGCGTCCGCCCCACCCGTCTGAAACAGTGGGCCCGCAGGTCGGCCCAGAGCAGGGTTGTCACACTGCAGCACTCTCAGCACGGATCAGGTCTCCCAGGGGCAGGTTCTCTCGCGCAAACCAGCCGCCCCGGCCACTCGTTGGCTGCGCCCGGCTTCGCCGTCACAATTCGGCGTCACATTCTCGGGCGACGAACCCCGGAAGATCGGCCCACGAGGCTTCGACACGGTTGTGCGAGCGGCGCGGCAGTGCCATGTGCTGAAGTGCCTGTTGCCCGGCACCTGGCGGGTTCTCGTGCGCCCACACTTTTGGAGGGCCCAATTTGTCGCGCCGGATACCATCGGGTGCCATTGGGACCGCAGGTCTGGCTTGCACCGAATCATTCTCATACTTCCGCCTCGAACCTCCCGAGACATGTTTTGGGGTAGGCGGACATTTAGGCCCCGTCGCGTATAGGAGTGAGTTCTTCCGCAACCGGCAGCGGAGAGATAAATGCCTCCTTAGGAAAACATCTGCCGATCAATTTTTCCGCCTCCCTTCCAATCTACGGATATCCGAATGAAAATATCACAGCAGAGGCCTTGATCCCAGCATCCCAGCCCTAGATCGACCGGGGCAAAACGAAAACAAAAGAGGGAATGAATATATTCGCCGGGCAACGCAGTCTCAGGCTGATGTGCGAGACGCAGCAAGGGTGAACCTTTCCTGGCGCCAAAACATCCATTCCCTGCGGGTGACAGCGGTCTTGGTTCATGCCGGGTGTCCCCGGCCGTCTGAATCGGAACCTGCCCAACACGAAGACCCGGGTTTGGCTGGCAATCTTGTTTAGGAAATCCCGGCTGCTCTTGCCCCGCCCAGTTCTCCATCGCTGAGCCTGGAGCGTGCGCGTTGATATACGTCAGCCTCAGTATAATAGAGGACGTCGTCATGGGAACTGACACGATGAGGGTCTTCGGGTACCCCCACGTAGTCTCACGGGATGCCAACTAAGCGTCTGGCCCGGTCAGCTGTTCGGATCTGATGCGAGGCGGGAAGCCTATATATTTGATGTTGCGAACATTCTTGTAGCATCCCGTCTGCCCTGGATGAGACCGTGGTAGCAACTTACGATGGACGTGGTCCATCTCAAGACTTCACGCTAATCCGCCCAACCACGGGCAAATCCCAAGGATGCTCACGTCGGGAATCCGCCGATTTAACGGGAGATCAGGGCCATCTGTCCACTGAGAGGACGACGGCGTAGTGTGTTTTCCTCCGCGGCTCCCCGCGCTCTCGCCTCTCCCCGTCTCGCCTAGGCTAAACCCACCCACGGCGGCCCGCGGCACGGTGATCAAACATATCAACCCCCCCCGGGGGTCATCAGGAAGATCACGCGTGCATTCCATTCCCGTCAAGTTTGTCTCGGCGCCGAACGTTCAGAGTCGCGCGCGAGGTCAGGCGCGTGGGCGGATACCGCGTTGTTACACATGAAGGCTGCAAGACCCCCTGTTTGTGGCGGGTGTATTGAGCCTCAAACGTGAGCCCCGAGGGTTGCAAGAGTCTGAACTTCGACGAGTGCCCCTGGTTCCCACCAGTATGTCTCACGGGAGCTTAAATTTACTTTCCGGCTTGTTTAGAGTATGTCGTATTCCTAGCGGGCGGCGGCAGACAGAGTGGCCGGCTGTCTTGTCTCGGGAAGCCACATGTATCCGTATGCCGTTAAACGACGGATATTGTATGTGCGACCTGGAGGTGTCCGAAGAGTGTGCGACCACAGGACGCACTTCTGAAGTAACCTTGGCGCCCTCTCCCGCAGGACCGTACCGGGCATCTGGTACCCGTCCTTAGCTCGCGCCTTAGGGGTCCAAGATGTGGCAGATGTGGTGCAGCAGGATAACCTTATTATTCGGATGCGGCGTCGCAACGGCGGAACTCTGTTGCCTGGTGCGTTGTCGCCTCCAAATCCGTTGCCCAGCAGAGCCGCAACGCCACCGGAACCCTGAGGGGTTCAGACGTCTCGTCACTGGGTTTCATGAGAGGTCAGAGGCTCTCGTATCCTGGATGCACTGCCATGTCTGTAATGCTTGAACACCCCCAAACAACATTGCGTTTTGGGCGACTCATGCGGAGGAAGTCCGACAGAGTCAACGAATATGCGAGTATGGAGCCTGTTAAATTGCGCCTCGGTTGGTGTGTAAGTCGTCCAACGCCCGAAGGAAACCAGTCCACAATATTATTCTGGCCAATCGTCCTAAGTTGTTTTGACGAGGCGGACGGCACTTGCCACTTGCTTGTCAAGCTCAGCAAACCTCCAAATCTCCACAGAAAGCGCCATTGCTAAAAAGCCTGGATCCCATCCGCCAAGAAGCCAGGGCCTTTTTTCCATTCTTCCTTTGACGGCACCTTCGCCAACTCGGGTTAGGATACGATCCGTGGCGCCGCTTCGAAGCTCGCGAAGACGAACCCCTGCCGAAATAGCCTCAGTCCATCTGCGCTAAGTGGTATTCGGGAACCGATCCCGCGTTCAGTGCCACGCTGATCGCAATCTTAGCACTCGCGTAGGTTCCTGCTTCTTGCCAGTGAAGCATTTCTATGATGGGAGACTCGATGTCCATCGCGAACTGGAAGGGAACCCGAAATATGATGGATTTTTTGCAACGCTTGTTGTGGAGCAATCCAACCGGGGTCATATTTACAGATGCGCTTTCAGAGACCAAATGCATTCATAAGTTGTCACAAGCGAGCTTCAGGGTCCTCATGTTAGGCTCTGGTTGGATTCCAGAAGCCCCAGCGGGCCGGGCGACCAGACATTGCCATTTTCCGGTCCGCTCACACTTGCATGCTCCCTCGGTGCAACATTTCGTGGTATCGCGCACCGTCCGGAAATGAGGCTGAGCCGCGCAAAAAAGGGGATGCTGCAGCAATCCTGATGTAACCATCTGGGTCCGTGCTCTCATTCGAGATAACGAGGGGGGGTGGAACTCTGATCGCGGGGATCCGCAGGGGTGACCTCACCGGGACGGGGTTGGAACGGGGATGGGCGAGCACATTTGCTGCGGTGGGAAGACGTCCGGAAGGAGAATCGTTGCTTGGCCCTTTAGCGAGAGGACGCTGTGGACCTCGGGCTCGGCGTCGTGAGGAATTGTCAGGCTCCAGAATGTCAGGGATATGGGAAACATCAATTGCGTCGAATGGGGCATGTGGATGGAGTGGCAACACAGCCGATGCACCATCAGATGACAAGCGGATGCTAGCAGGGGATCATCCGCGGACGCGGGGGAACCTGAAGCTGCAAGTAGTGGACACTCACTTCATGCTCTGGGGGGTTGGTGACCCTCTCGTGGGGAGAGCAGCTCGGACTGTGGAGCGTTGAGATCATTGAACTTCATATCCCGTGCGAAGCACAAATACGTGCTCAAGGGCGTGTGTATGGTAAAGCAGATCTGGACCCTGGGCAGACCCGAGTTCGCAAGTCAATGAATGAGGCGGGGCTGTTTGATGAGCTGGAGGGGTTCACCCTCGTCGCAAAAATCGGAGGCTGGGGTGCACGGGCGTCGGCGTACGACCACCAAAGCAAGCACTGAAATCTCTTACCCTTCAGGGTGTCTCGAGGATTACCATGCCGACTCTCGGAGACGCGCTTGCGCGAGCTCGAACCCAGAATGCCGCGCGCGGGGTTGCGCAAGAGGGGATGACACTAACTTGCATATTGCCCCCTTCTTCGTGCATGGATAGCGACCCGATGAGATTCCGAACTCGCCGGATTTTTTTTTCTTTTTGTGCGGTGGTACGGGGAAGTGGAGGCTCCAGCTTGCCTGTCACCTGCGTCTGCATTACACCAATGCACCTCTGAGACGCTGGAAACATGCGCCTCGCACCGAGGAGGCTTGCCAAAGCCCCTTTGATTCCGCACAAGAACGAGGCTAACAGTGGAGTTTCCGATGGCATCGCGCGACCATATCGTCCGAGACCCACCGGAACTGGCAGATATCCCCGATACCGAATTCGAACCCCCCTCACATAGGCGTGTACTATCACAAAACGAATGTAAACCAGTGGAGTGAACTCCAAGTCCAGCATCTCCACGTGCCGGAAGAAGAAAAGCGCCGTGGTGCTTCGGTCATCCCGTGGAGAAGTCCCCCTTTATGAGCCCCAGGGCTCAGGGGTGCTGGCCTGCAAGTGTTTCTCTCTTTCGTCCAATATAAAAGTGGGCACGATGGGTCTCGGTGACAGCGGTTGCAGGGTCAGGGCGAGGCTTGGAGGGCGTTCCTGGCAGGGGAGCTTGTGCAGGGACCGTCGACGGGGCCCATCGCAGATACCTCAACCCTCGTATGTCATGGGGGATTGAAACCGGTCCAGAAGGGATCGAGGATTTTGGACAGCGGCCAATTTATTTTGATACACGATAGAAAAGTGATAGGTCTCGCTCGAGGATTGGGGCTCTGGACCCTGAGTGACTGGTCCTCGTCCTGGACCCTGCGTCGACGCCCTTGGCGGTACCCTGCAATATCCAGGAGCAGCATTCCGAGAGGGGAACCCTGGTGTCTGCCACAAACAGAAACGAAGTGGGAAAGCGTGGGGCTAGTTGATGGCCCACAAGTTGTGAAGCCACCAGTCCCTGCATCATCCGGTATCGTGATGGACGAGAATGGAGCCGTCAGAGCTCTAGTACAGTCTATCAGGGCTCTCTGCCCCCCGCAGGGCCGGGCCTCGGAGAAGGTTCAATTGGCTTTTGGACGATGGAACTCTTTGTCCATATGCATCGTTGAGAGTCCCAATCTACCTATAGCTCCAATGGTATATGTTCGATGCTTATACTGGCTCAAGGAGCGCCGAAAGGTGCAAGTAAGCTTGTCCGTACCTATCGTCCCTGTATCAATACATGTACAGTATATGTACCTCTGGCTCAACCAGCGAACGCTCGGTGATCAACCCATGGAACCCTTGCTGTGTGCTAATGACTGCAGTGGACCCAGTCGGGGTACCATTGACAAGTGCATTCCCCAGAGATGCACGGAAGCAATAATATTTCGCGGGCTTCGATGTGATAAGACGCTCTGGCTCCGCTGTTTGGTGCAAGACGCCAGCGCTCTTCCCGCGACCAGCGTCCACCCCCCGCGCGTCCGATCTTTCCATCTCAGTTGAGCCTGGTCAATCGCCGGCTCCCAAGCTGCTTTTCCATTCGTTTTTACGCAGCAGCTCAACCTAGATCCTTCACCTGCTTCAGTGTAGGGTCTTTGTTGTATTCCCAGTTCATTCTTTTCCAAGCGTTAAATCTGCTTTACGACTATCCACTCCTTCGAGGAAGCGCTCCAGCCATCTCCCGTTTGCCGAGTTCCGGCATCCGAAGTGGTCTGCAGCCCCGACGTCCACCGTTCGTGGGAACTGGCCCCTATTCTCGACCGTCAACGGACCGCTTCCCCCGGGGGACAACAGCCATTCTATTTACCGCGAAGAGGCGTCTAATCGGCAACGAAAACTCGCGCGAAATACTCTCCGAGAGCTGTCCTATCCACGGCAAGACAAGCAGCAATACGTAGCACGAGGACGATCAGCCGAGCGGCTGCGTCGTAGTTGAAACATACATTCCGTGCGGCCTCCCGAGAACCTTCTTTGTTTCTCGAATGACCAAACAGTTCTTCGATCCGGCGATATACGCTCCCTAAACGCCTGGGTTCGAAGCTATGTGCCAAGGGTCCTCGTCCGAGACGGAAGCCATTGTCAGCGACTGAGGCGATGAAAAAGGGACAGCGCGTCGAAGCTGACCTGGAGCGACTGAACACTCGGCAATAATACTAATACTAATACTCGGATCAGATGAGGCGGAAGACAGGCTCGATTTTAATTACATCCGAAGAACAGGGAATCTGGTTCCAATAACGAGCCGCTGTGAAGGGGGACACGAACCCGGTAGTACCGACGAAACTACATGATCAACGCCGCAGACCAGCTAGTAGTTTGACGCTTGCGAGCCTACAAACTAGCAGCCGAGAAGGGGCGAACAACTGGATACGGTGCCACGGCTCATCATGTCCACGGCGCTTCAGTCCGGTGGTGTGTCCCTCGGACAAAACCACGCTCAGCAGGCCCGCAGATCTTCAATGCTCTTGGGGTCGAGGAAGAGCTCCTCTGCGACCGCTGTCTCCACATTGACGTCCTCATCGTCCATGTCATCCGCTACTTCTGCATCATCAGCATGCCCGCATACCCACAGGCAAAACCACAACTCCTCGAAGCTGCCCACTTTTCGCTCTGCCGACTTGCAGAACAACGGGTCTGGCAAGTCGCGAGCTTCTGCGCTCCCTGTGCTCCAGCATTGCGCCCCTGATAGCGCTCCAAACGCGGCTGCTGCGGGCCCCGCTCCAGGACAGGGTCCCGGCCTGGCGTCAGCGCCTGAGCCCGGAACTCCACAGGGACCAGGGCAGCCCGAACGTTCCATTCCACCCGTATCAGACCCGCACCAAACCCCCCCAATTAACCCCGTTGCGACCCCAGCGTGCTCTGGCACAGCGCCTGGTCGACAATCCGTGCTCCACCCCAAGCAGCCCGAAACCCCTGCTGTCGCTGCTTCTGAACCCACGAGGTTGCCCCGGACAAGGGCTTCCACCTTTATCCCCTCGCCCGCCGTCTCGTCGTCAACACCGACTAACAACGGCGCAACATTGTTGACGACTAAAAGTCAGCCGGTAAAAGGCACGCTGACTACAAAGCGGTCTTCGTCCCTCCCAACTCCTCCTTCGGGTGCGCAGCAGCACGTGTCCCCTCCCGACAATAGCCCAGTAAATTACTTGTCAGCCACGTCCTCGGCGCCTGCTCCCACTCCTGCATCCTCGACGACTGTCGCACCACAACCCACAGAACCTGCACCCGCCGCTTCGCACGCAGACACCTCAGCAACAACAACTACCACCGCGGAGACTACGGCAAACCCCGGGGCTTCGACAGAGCAGACGTCATTTTCACGATCGCAGCAAGCACGCCGACCGCCCCTGTCATTCAGCGGTCAACCATCGCCGAACCCCTCAACCTCCGTTGGTACCCAACGTCGACATACGTTCGAGAGCGCCCAGAATAATCAGGTCTCGACCGACAGATCGACAAAGCACTGGTCCTCAGGTTCGGGCCAGCGCGAACTTCTTCTGCCCAAATCGCTGGGTTCGACGTCCGATGAGAAAAGCCCCTCCGTCTCCCGCCGCCCACCGCCGCTTTCGTACAAACCCCCACCATCCCTGTCCGCGACTCAGTCTCCCACAACGTCTGCATCCGCGTCCCCGACAGTAACGACACCTGTCCGTGTCCCCCCCATCAGGAGTTTTCGATCGTCGGGTTCTCGCCGCAGCCTTGTTATTGATCCTGCCTCGAGGCAGAGAGCCTTGGAGGGCAGTGGCGACGAAGCCGGGAACATGGATTCCCGTGAAGACACGCTGCGGGCCCTCGAAGGGCGATCGGAAGATTACACAAGCCGGGCACCGCCTTCGGGATCTGCCCGGCCAAGTGGAGGTGATGGGGACGACACGACCGACATGTTTTTAAATATCGCTCACGAGGAGTCGATTCGACCTAGCATCGAGAATAGTCCCGGCGCAGTAGAAGACCATGGACCCGTTGTAAGTTAATTCCATCCGTACTGCTGTGAAACCTGGCTTTGCTTTTTGCCCCACCCGATCTTGTCTTCCTTCGCCCTCCTGCATGTCTCGCTGGTTTCCTGCGGCACAATCTCCTGTTCCTTGCCCCAGGATATTTTGCGGATGCATTTCCAAGTTTGATGGATCACCACGACGGTATCGACCACGCGTCTTTCTATCCTTGTTTCTCATGCTGGTGCCATCCTCGACTTGGCACAGGATGGGCTTTTCGAACTTACTCATTCCAAGCGGTGAGCGTTGAGAGAGATGTGCTGATGTCAGTCCCCTTAGTCTCGAGTTGCTCGATCCTCCCACAGGCGGCCGCTCTCAGCTGCGATGCCGTCGTATCAACCTATGTCTCCTCCACAAATTGGGCGTCGTCTTTCGGACCAGCGAGAAACGTCGAGAACTCGCGATGATGGAGAAACCCCTGCCGTAGACCACGGGCTACACATCCTGCCTTACCGCAGTTTAACTCAAAACAAGGCCATGTCCGCCCATCCCGGTGAAGACCTTTCTCGCAGAACTACCACCTCATTCCGCTCGGGGTCAACTACCCCTCGATCGCTTGCTTACCATGATGCTGGGGAATCGAGCGCATACGCCAGGCGGAGAACCTCGATCTCGGACAACACGCAACGAACGACGCCGTATAAGCACTCTAACCTAGGTTACGGCCAATACCGTTCGCCTGTGTACCATTCCTCACCACTGGCTCCTAGGGCAGAGCCGCACCATGGGGCAGAATATGGACATGGACCCGAAGGAACGGAATCAACGGCCTCCACAACGGGACCGTCGACGGTATGGGATGAGTTGGACGATTTGAAATCCCGTATCAACCGCCTGGAGCTGACTGGAAAGCTTCCTTCAACGTCGGGAGCCGCAATGTCCCGGGTATCCGACGAGCGACCGTACACGGCCAACACGACCGCTACTAATATGTCGAGTTCGCCTAAGCGGAACGCAGGATCCGCCACAAACGGGCAACAAGGCGATGCTAGCAGCACGGTCTCTGCAGGGCAGAAGGAAGCACACCCTCTACTACACGCTGCGCTTGCCAAATCCAAGACTCTCCTTGGCCCAGAGTCGTACAGGGCGCTCGAGGCGGTCGCCACAGACTCCCTCAACTTGCTATCGCTGATGGGAAGCCCTGGGCAGCCAGGCCCGATATCTAGCGGGGCGAGCACTGTCGGTGGAACGGGTGTTACGGATCGACAGCTCAGGCGGAAGGCTGACAGCGTCTGCCGCAGCATTACGGAGCTCTGCTTAGCTCTCAATGGCGAGTATTCTCGCGCCACCCCCCACAACTCTAATAATAGTAATGCACAACAAGCCGAAGTGCCTACAACACCAACGCTCAACGGTTTTAACAACGGTGCGACACAGCGTCGTTCGAGCACCGTGATCGACCCCGCTGCCATGCGTGTCACGACCAGCCCGAGGGCACTGTCGAAGCTTGAGGAGCGCAGAAACAACATGCTTAACAGCTCGATACCGAGCCCGCGCCTCGCGACGCCGACACTCGCAACACCATCACTTGCTCCACCCGGGGAAGCGATGCAGGGAAGGAGGTCGTCTTTGCTGCTGTCCCGCCGTCGAGCCGGTACCGAGGAGCCACCCGAGGACGGCCGGAGATCATCACTGCTTTTAAGAACGCGCCGCGCCGGAACTGAAGAGCCGGAAGAGGCCAATCATAGCACCAGGAAGCCATCACTTCTTCTACGGCCCAGGCGCGGCACTGTAGGCGAGGATGACGATGACGTTCACTTCCGCGCGCCTTCGCGAGCGGCAACCGAAGTGGCCCCCGCATCTCGGGCGATATCAAGGGACTACTCAGCCCCTGGCGCAGACGCCGCATCTCTGACGTCCTCTGCGCTACCGCGTCGCCGCCTCCATAACTCGCCAGCTCTTAACTCCCGCTTTCCGGTACCGTCGTCGCCCGCGCCAAACCAGGCACGGCGATTTGTCGATAACAATGGGAACGGCACGGAGAAGCCTGCGGACGAACGAAATGGAGCTGCGAGACCGTACTCGATTAGCCAGACGGCGATGCTGAACCGTACAACGAGCGTCAGCCGGAGGCCGAACCGCGACAGTACGATGATGAACACGCAGGGGACCTCGCAGGTAGGCTCCTACCGGTAGAGGCGATGGCTACTTTGACACTTCTTCTTCTGCATCTTTCTCTTTTCTCTTGATGATTATGCCGGACACCAATCAGACACGAGTGTATCACTATCCGACGCTTTTTTTTCTGTGTTGTTTCGTTTCTTCGTCTTTCCTTGATGACACATTTTCCCTACGGTTTTATGCGCCCTCGGACGTGGGAGTTTTCTTTTGATTTCACAAGCGTGGTTGCCTCATTGACATGCATGGAGCCATGAATATAGTTGGATGTCGAGACTCTTTTCCTGTACTTCGTCTTAGCCTGCGCCGACCTGCGCCACGGATTATCAATCACCCTAAGAGACAAGGCAGCAGGTGAAGCGCACGAAAGAAACCGGATGAAGCAAGTTGTAGAAGTATGAGAATAAGATAGGACGGACTCGTGAATGTACAATATTGGCGTATGCTGGATGGTGTTTGCCTTGGATCTCGGTGACAAGACTGTTTGAGCAGAACTATGAATTATTCTAATGTTGCTGCTAACGCTTGAGACGTGTAATTCATACAGGCAGATGAATGTCCGTTGGTTCGATATGCCCTCTAGCGCTCGCTTAGAAGCGCCCCGGGCGGGTGACTCAGCCGCCACGCACCCGTTCAACCCCCCCCACCCTCCCACCATGCCCCGCGAAAGCTGCTGGAACCTCATGAGACAAAGACCCAAGTAGACCATCCGGTCTTTGTAGCACATTTTTCCTAGGCCCATTTTAAAATCAGCTTTAACCTAGCACTGAGTCGTTTTTTATGCTTCGCATACCCGGTGTTACCGGGTACATTGCGCGAAACACACGGTCTACGTCTCTCTCTCGCGCTTTCTCACGGCAACATCGACCACCAAAGGACCCACCTCCCAGCATCCGCGCACATTCTTCAACACCGGCTTATCGCAACCCTCGCATAACCAAGAGGGAAAAATCGGCCGTATCCGGCTCGAATATGGAGGAGCGGGCCTACGCGCAGGCGGACCGGGGGAGGAAGGGCAGAGGCAAGGGAGGCAGGGGAGGCGGGGGGATGAGCAGGGAGGTTCAAGTATCGAAGGCGCTGTCGCGGCTCTTGAGGCACCAGGCTGAGAGTGCGGGCATAAAACTTGACGAGGCGGGCTTTGCGGAGCTGGACAAGGTGGTAAGACTTATTATGCCGCACCCCCCCCCCCCCTTCCCGCCTATTACGGTGAGATGCTCACATGTGCAGCTGGGCTGGCAACCTCTCCGCAGCCTCAACGTCACACTCGCGGACATCCAGACTGCCGTGAACGACAGCGAAAAACAGCGCTTCGCCCTGAAGCCCAACCCGGCCACCAACCCCTCCCTCTCCGAGACCTCCACGGAACCCTCTCACTACCTTATCCGCGCTAACCAGGGTCACTCCATCGCGCTCGCCAACGAGAGCCTACTCACCCCCGTAACCCTCGATTCAGGGAATGTGCCACCGGAGGTCATCCATGGGACGTACTTCTGTTTCTGGGAGAAGGTCCTTGAGAGCGGAGGGCTGAAGGCCATGGGGCGGAACCACGTACACTGCTCAACTGGCCTGCCGGAAGGAGACGGCGTGGTTTCAGGGATGAGGAGGGATGCGGAGCTGTTGATTTACATAGATGTGGAGGGAAGTCTAAAGGATGGGGCGATGGGGTGGTGGATTAGTGAGAATGGGGTTGTACTTACGGAGGGCGATAGCGATGGGTTGGTCCCTGTGAAATACTTTAAGGAGGTAAGGGGGAGGGCATCGGGGGTAGGTGTCTTGGTAAAAGATGGAGAGGTTGTGGGGGAGATACCCGCTGGCGTCAGGGGGATAGTACCAAGGGGGAAGGGTCCTGGTAGAGGAAGGGGTCGAGGGAGGGGGATGTAGATGTTTCTTAGATACATTATCGTGACAAACGGGTGTAAGCCAACGATGATACAGACCAATATCCAGCACCCAGAAGCCCTCCTATAACCAAGAACTGCAGCTCTCACAAACACAACAGGTCAATAACCAGAAAGCCCCGCATACTCCCGGTCGCGCTCCCTCTCCAGCTCCTTCAACCATTCCAAAACCGGCTGCGCCGATGCTTCCCTCGCTCTCTTCTTCCCATGCACTCTCGTCACCTCCCCGAGGCCTGGCGGCACCTTCTCGGTGAAGTCATCCGAGAATACAGGGCGAGCATCGAAAAACCCACTAGCATCATCGTGCTGGAATCATGTTAGCTATGGAACTGGAGGTTCTCCGCCGGGGAGGAGATGAGAACACGGCCGGCGCGCCCCGGGTGGAGGGTTGGAGACATACGGGAGTCGCGCGAATATCGGGTGTTACTATTCCCAAAGCCTTACATATGACTGGAATCTGCAACAGAGCGTCGGGCTCATCGTTCAGCTTCTCATTCTTGTGAGCGGACAGAAGCGCGCCACGGTTCGGGTAGAAGCCTGAGGGAGTGGATGGGCTGCCATTGGTCCGCTTGAGGGGAACTCCATTGGTGTTTTCGGGGTCTTGGATCTTGGGCGGTAGATGATTCGAGGTAGATTGGTGAGGCACGGGTGGGTTGGGTGTGGACCGTCTGGGTGGCGGGGAGATGACGTCGTTTACACAGCGCATAGCCCACATGGCAGCGTACTTCTTGGCATCCTTTGAAATGGGATGGAGCCCATTGTCAGATACAAAGAATCTAGGCAGGTAGAGACAAGAGCTCTTCTCTCACCTTCTTGTTGGAAAAGGCCGGGGCCTCACCCCTCACAAAGCCATAATCCTCATTGGGGAAAGATGCATCCAGATCGGGGACCGTGCAAGAAAGTACGAACTTGGCAGGTATCTCTCTGCTCTCCCATACGGGTGGCTGGCATTCGTTTTTCTGGAAGTGGACTGTGCCTTGCTGTTAGATGAGTACTATGGCTATGCGTGAGCTACGCACGATTCAGCTGGGATACCCAGTCCGTATCCCTGTCAAAGACCGGGTCCACCTCCGGCCGGGTCCTCGACGCCGGAGCTGGAGCGGGTACCTGCACATTTGAAGCCAATGCCGACGCCGAGGCGCGGCGGGGTGCAACGTCAGGGACGAGCACGGCTATGGCATGGCATTGGGCGGGGGTCAGAGTCGCGGGCTTTTTTGTGCGGATCTCGGTGTTTTCCTGCTCGTTTATCCAAACGCGAAGGGCGTCCCAGGTGCCGAGCATTGCTGGAAGGAGGGTCTGACGCTATTGATGGTGGGATGATAACGCTGTGGAGAATGGGCGTGGGAGGGGGAGAGAGAGGTGGGATCTGAGAGGGGTTAAGACTATCCTGCTAGATACTAGAAGAGGTGAGGTAAAAGGAGATGGGTAGGAGAGAGGGAAGAGATTTTAGACGCAAGGTTGCGAGGTGTCGAGTAGGATTTCGGGGGTTTAATAGTGTAGATGATGTTGGTACAGGATTTGGGCGTGACTTGGCAGGCAAGAGAGCACTTTGGCCAGGCAAGAGGCATCAGACTCGAGTCGCGCTCCCTCTCCTTCCTTCTACCTCCTCACCTCTTATTCCAATTTCCACACTTCCATCCCCCATCTCACTCCTCAAACTCTTTAATTCGCCAGAACCCGCCTCTGCGCGCGTCATACCATATACGCAGCCGCGCGTCGATACTAGCAGAGCAAGCTTGTGTAACCACAGGATGCCCACGGCCCCATGCGGCTCTCACCAACGGGAGCCCCCGCGAGCCCTCCATCCCCGACTCCAGGCACTGCTCATTGGATGTGGACAAAGAGGACCAGTGCTGCCTAACCAAAGAGGACCAGTGCTGCCTAACCAAAGAGGACCAGTGCTGCCTAACCAGCTCGGCCCCTGGGCAGGCGAGGGGAAGCTCTGAGCTCCGGGATTTGATGGTGCGGGAGCCTGGCTTGTCGTATATCCGCCGATTACTAGTCCTGTATTCGTCATGCAATACTGATAGTCTGATGAGAGGATTGCACCAGTGGTTAACCGTTCGGACTAGATGAAAGCTTCATGCGCCTTGGTAAGATACATTTGCTGCAGATGCTGTAAACTGATCGAACGCCCTGCTATCATACTCACGCCCATTCTAGGCCGCCTTGCTTCAAAGCCTGCACATCCTCCCCTCCCTTAATAGACGGAAGGCGAGAAGCGGGGCCCGCTCACCATGTAGCGCCCCCAAGAACCCTGCGGAACGACTACTCCTCAAAGAAACCTCCGCTATCACTGCTGTCCCCGTCCGTATCCTCTTCCGGATCGGCAGCCTTGGCCCTCTTCTTTTCATGCTTGCCAGCCTTCTTATCCTTGCCCCCCTTCTTTTCTTTCTTATCTTTGTCCCCGCTCTTCGCAAACGGCGACGACTCGTCCTCCGGCCTCCCGCCGACCCGGAGCTTCAGCGGCACAATCCCACCCTCCGGATTCCGCTCGCGCAGGTGCTCCAGCGCTGAGCCGCCCGCCTCCATCGCCTGCTCTATCTCCTTCCACATGGGCGGCCGCTCCGAGTCGAGTGCCGATGCCGCGTTCCTCATGTCCTTCGGGTACAGGCTGACATACGGCTCGAGGTAGGGGAAGTATCGCGTGTAAGTGAGGTCGACCTCGGCAGTGTGGATCTGTGATTGGAGCTTCTGCATGTCGGAGCCTGTCGCGTCTTCCGCTTTGCGCCTGAGCTGCTTTACCAATCGTTCTGCCTTCCGTCTTTCTGCTCCGGTTAGTCCTAGTCCCCTCTATACAACGGGTCGCTGAGGTTTTCCCGGGTCCACCCACCAAAGAACCGCACCATGTGGTACTTGGATATCATGTCCCGCCTCTTCTTCTTCAGCGTTGCCTCGGCAATCACCGCCCTATTTGTCGACAGCTCGCGCTGCAGCTCCGCCGTGACGTCCGGCGGCAGAGTCGCGCCATTCTTAAACCGCCGCTCTATTGTCCTCACGCGCTTCTTCAGCGCATTGATCGAATCCCCCTTCGGCTTGCTCTTCTTGTCGGGCCGCCTCCGTTTCCGCGGGTTCGACGATGCGTGATTGTCGTTGCGGAGCTCCTTGTCGGCGGCGCCGTCAACTTCTGAAAATGGTCGCTTGGAGGCCATTGTTTCCTGCTTTTTTTTGGGTAAACAGGCAATCCTAAACAATGACTTTCGTAGAGGGTACTCAGGTGTAACGCTTGACGTGAATACTTTGGCGGGGTGTTAGCGAGGACCCTTGAGTTTGGAGAGTGAAATTTATTTTGGGCCGCACGTGATGATAACACTGCTGTTGGTATTGATAGGACCACCTTAATTCATCCACCCACATAGCTCACCTGTAAGTGAGGAGCTGAGTGAGCCTCAGTGTGAGCTTTCAGGTCAGGACATTCCCATTCACATCAGGCAATCGACGGCAGCAGGAACAACATCTTGAAGAGTGCTCTTCAATTATTGGCCTGATGACCTCGACTTGTTTCGTGGCGCCATATCTCGGGGCCATACCCATGTCATGACCCCATCAGACCCTTCATCTCATCAGACGCGACGAGAGCCGTCCCAGCCACCACCCACCAAGAGTTCCCGGCGCGATTTCAGACCCTGGAGACTGTAGAACCAGTCAGGCTCATCTCAAGCCGCTACTGCCGACCCAATGGACCGCCCGGAGCCGGGCCTTGTCAAATGGTCGCCCAGCGCCGACCACGACAGCTTCCTCCATGTGAACCTCCAGCACCGTGTGTTCCAGCTCTACAAGCCCACTGGTTACGCAAAGCATGGCCGTTTTGACTACGAGAAGCTATCAAAACACGATGACTTTCCCCCTCTCACCACATATGACTGGTCACCCACATCGCCGGGCCTGCTGGCCGTCGGCACGGGCACGGGCGTCATCAATCTTCTACGAATTGACGACAATTCCAACGCCTACTCAGAGCTCAACCTGAAAATGACACGGACTTGTCAGGCGGTTGCGTTCAATACCCAGGGCCTGCTGGCCGTTGGCCTGGATCGCGTGAGGATGGACCAGTGCCTTCACATCTGGGACGTGAACCGGCTCTCGTCGCTTGACCCGTCCGTCCCTGGATTTCCTCCTAACGACCCTATCACGAATCCCCTCGCGAATCCGGTAACTCGTTTGGAACCGAGCGTTTCGGTGTCGAGCATCAAGTTCTTCGAGGACAGTCCACAGACTCTCGTCGCCGGTATAAAGGCGCAAGGTCTTCGGATACATGACTTGCGTGGTGAGTCCTATCGAATTATAGCGAGGGACTGGGAGGATTGACCTACTAACTCTCCGTAGAACCCGGTAGTGTGGTCAACTTCCAGACGAGATGCAACAATAACCTCTCTATTGACTACGCCGACCAAAATTACTTTGCATCCTCAGCACTTGACCAGCCTGGGATCATGATCTGGGATCGCCGCGCGACATCACGGCCAGTGTGTTCTCCGACCTATCTGCGAGCTGTGGACGATGAGGATATACCGTGGGGTGGCGCTCTGCAACTAAATCGTGCCATCACGATGGAACCACAGTCATCGTTGGCCGACAGTAAACACTCCTTTGTGCGCTCGCTAAGATACTGCAGGGATCAGCGTGGCCTGTTGGGTGTCCTGTCACGTACGGGGCAGCTCAAAATCCTGCAGACGATGAAAGAGGCCGGCTTTCAGGACGCTGAGGTCGAAAGCAGCCCACATCTCCTCGAGGTTTACAAGTCTTATGAGATGGACGTTCAATACTCCTCGCCCTCGAGGAAGAACGATCGTATCGTGTCGTTCGACTGGGTCACTCTTGGGTCCCCGGTGTTGAAGCCACGCATGCTTGTCCTTCGAGCCAATGGAGCATTCGATATCCTAGAGCTGCCAGCGCGTACATCCGATTCTCTTTACAAGTTAATTCCATGGCAGGCTCCCTATCGCGGTCTTCACGGTTAGGTGACCCCTTTGCTTTTTCTTTTTAACCCCAGCTGACGTGCTTGAGCAGAAGGAGGACCCTACATGGACCTTATGCATTTCGAAGCCTCTCAAGGTCCCGACATGCTCGGGCCAGTCTTAGTAGAGCAGGCGTTGGACGATGTCCCCATATTTGGGCCCGATAGCAGTGAGCTGACTTCTATTATCGAAGAGGCTATTCGCTCGCCTCCCTCGACTGGCTTGATACGGGACTTGGATGCGGACAATAGGCCACTTCCGGTGGCATTTACAAGCGCGGCAACCACAGCCGAGAAGTTAAGGGCATTGCGAGCCCATATTAAGGAGAAATCCGGCCAGGAATCGGTAGATGATGTGGCCGATCCCGTGGCAGGCATGTCGCTTTCTGCTACGACCCCGCCGACAAACTGCGAGCTCCACGAGGAACTCCTGTCGACACTAATCGAAGCGCAGGGACTTCCGGTGGAGGCTAGGGCGGTTGTCGACCACGTAATGCTTCTCCGGGCAAAAGAGAAGTATCTATTTGACGCCTCGACTAACATAGCGGTTGCGGGCGACGACCCATGGCTGAAGTATCTCTGGGGCTGGATTGGAGGTGAGCCAAGACCCACAGATATAGCCCTGTTAATGGGAGCTGACTCTTGCGCTTAGACTCCGAGAAGGCGAACCTGGAGAGCGGAATGGCGGCGCACCCCCTGGACTTGAGCTACCTAGGCGTGTCCACCATATGGATGAACGAACTTGGTATGGAGTATCTCTTTCCGGCGCCTACCCTACTTTCACTGACCTATTTTGTAGGCGAAAATCCATCACTCAGGCTCGCTGACGGGGTCCCTGTACCTCGTCCCTCCGTTTGGGAGAATGCCATCACTTCCGTTTGCAAGAAACGCAAGCTCCCCAAGTTTGAAGGAGTCGCGACGAAGAAACCGGCGCATAGACAGCTCTGCCTGGACATCTGCACCTGGGGTCTGTATGAAGACGGTGAAGATAGCAATCTCGTAGAGCTTTCCCCCGAATACCCCACGACGGTGCACACGATGGCGGCTGCGAAGGCCCTCTTCAAGGGAAACACGACGCAGGCGATACGGATCTTGAAAACCGCTAGCGGGAAGCACCCGGAACTGCTCTTCGTCTCCCTCGCCCTGCAACTCATCGGGCGCGGTGATCGCAATCTAGCCAAGGAACACCTCGACTTCGATGAGGCGGTTGCCTCCAAGACGGACCCCTTCCTCCGCGCCATCTCATCGCTCATCGCCACCGGCGACTGGACTGCTATTGCGAACCAAAAGTCCCTTCCCCTACCTGACAGAGCCTATGTGGCGGTTCGGAACCTTTCGGACGACAAGCTCACGTTGTGGCTCAAGGAGCAGGTTGATACCGCCGTCGCGAGCGGCGATATCGAGGGCGTCGTGCTTACGGGCATCACGGAGCGCCTCGTAGACATCTTTGCCAAATACATCGAAAAGTTCAACGATATGCAGACGGCCACGCTCGTCCTGTCCCTCTGCGCCCCGCGCTACATCGACGACTACCGCTGCCGCGCCTGGCGCAACGCCTACCGCGCCTACTTGCAGCGCCACAAGGCCTTCTACGAGCGAACCAAGTTCGAGGTCGAGAGCACGAAGCGGAGCAAGCGCGGCGGGCGCCCCACCATCAAGCCGCCCTCGCGACAGGTCGCCCTCCGCTGCGTCTACTGCGACGCCCAAACGAGCCTGCTGCACCTCGATGGGAGCCCCTCTGCCCCTGAACAGCAGCACCCCCAGCAGCAGCGCAATCCGCTGATGGCTAGTAGCGTCAACGCAGGCGTCAGCTGCCCCAGCTGCGGGCGGCACCTCCCGCGGTGCGTCGTCTGCATGGAGGTCGTGGGCGTGCCGCGCTCGGACAGGCCCGAGGCGAGCGCCGACCCGGAGGTGCGGCTCGCGGCACGGTTCCCGACGTTCTGTCTGAAGTGTGAGCATGTGCTGCACCTGGACCACGCGCGAGCGTGGTTTGGGAGGCATGCAGAGTGCCCCGTGCCGGAGTGTAGGTGTCGGTGTAATTTCCGGGGTAATTCTGAGTTGAACTATAAGTAAGGGATGGGTAATACCGGAGGGAAGAAGGGAAGAGAAGTGTCATGGAAAGGAGGCTACGGAAAGGGAATTAGGAAGGATGGAAGTAGCCAAGGGAGGATGATGCCTCCAAGAGAGATGTCCTTTTGTCGGATTTTACGATTCATGCTCGATGGGTTTACCTAGGCGGATGTGCCCCTACATAAGGGTGGACACGAGAGGCGGGAAGGAAGACTATGCTACGTAGTGATGAATATATAATAAACAAGCTCCAGCGCCAATGCTCCTTTGTGCAACCTTCTAGAGAAACGCCGGATGAAGCCAAGCATGCATTCTCTCGTTACCGGTCCCTTATGCCAAAGAAGACCCTTCCCCCACCCCGCGTCCCCGTTCTTATAAAACCGCTCTAGTACGTTATGAGTCGCCATTTATACCGATCTCACCCCAGCCTTCATCCAAACCCCCTAATCCAGGACAATCAACGCCCCCTCATGGACTCTCGATCGCATCTCTCACATTCCCTCAAACCAAGGATGGCCCATCACCTGCTCAATGGTATACCTCCTCCCAACATCCCTCTCGAGCATGCACCGCACGAGATCGATGCTCTCCTCCGACATGATGAATGGTATTCGCAGGTCGCGGTCCATTATCTCGTCGATGCTGTAGAAGGGGTTCTCCTTGTAGATGATGGTGTACAGCAGGATACCGAGCGCCCAGACGTCTTGCTCCTTGCCGTTGTAGGGCCTGCCAGCTAGGACTTCTGGTGCGGCGTAGTCTGGAACCATGGTTAGCGCTTCTGGTATAAAGTAGGGTAGGAATAGGGGTAACATACCAATCGTTCCGACAAAGACTTGGAACGGTCCGCTCTTAAGGTACGCCGCGCTCCCAAAGTCTATCAGCTTGATGTTCCCTTCCCCATCCAGTATCACATTCTCGTCCTTGATGTCCCGGTGGACTACAAAGGCCTTCGTATGCAGGTGATGCACCGCCTGCACCACCTGTATGAAGATGTTCCGACACTCCGCCTCATCCATGCTCGCCCGCAGCTCGATGTAGTCGAACAGATCCATGCCTGGCAAACCATGCGGCACCATCTCAACATAGTAATTCGTGTCATCCTCGAAGAAGGACTCCATCTCCACAATGTTCGGGTGCCGCAACTCCGGCCGCCTCAGGTAGTCCAGTACATGGATCTCTAGCGGCACCGTCCCCAGACGCCGGTCGCGCGTCCACGTGTCCACTAGAATCCGCCGCTTCGTCACGTACTTGAGCACCACCTTCTGGCCGGTAGCCTTGTACCGCGCCAGTTTGACCTGCCCGTATGCACCCTGGCCCATCTCCTCCAGGATCTGGAAGTCATCGATCGTCTTCTTTCGCGGCGGCTCGGAGACACGTGCAACGGCCGTTGTCTTCTCGGCCTTGGGCGCCGGAGTCCGTGGGCTGCCAGTCAGCTTTGCGGCAGCAGTCCAGGCTGCTTCTTTTAGGTGCTTGGTGAGACTTGACGCAGCAGACGGTGGTTCGTCCGCTTTCTTGAACCCCTGAGGAAAAGCGGCATCCTCGGGTCTCGGTGCGACCTGTCCGGGAGTGGGCTGGTGTTGCGGCGTCGATAGCCCTGAGACGGACGGTGCTTTGCTGGAATGCATGTGGCGGGAATACGTTACCCAGAGGGCGTATACGCACTCGCTTTCAGAAGTTGACGCGCGGTCTTCGTTCATGACCTCCTGCCTCTCGTGTATCGTCTCATGCCCAATCGAAGGCTGCCTCTCGCTCCGCACAATTCTCATCTGAACGTCGATCCTCAGTTCCGACCCATCCCGATGTCTTGCTGGTACCCCTTCAGGACGGAGGAAGGCTGCGGCCGCATCGGTACGCCCCTCCCGGATGGCCACGTAGACCGACGCCTTCCTGAAGCTATGTTCCGGGATTACAATACCATCTTCGAACTCCACGCCATCCTCGTCTATCAACATTTTCAAAGTCTTATCAAAATCTGGGATCAGCGTATTGATAGGCTTCCCGTCCGGCTTCTCGTACCCAAACAAGGCACCGCAAAAGGCGGAGTTGGAACTCTTGATGGTGAGAACGTCAGGTGAGACAACAATTATTCCCGCAATATGCGGGAAACTCGACACTCGCAGTTGTTGCTGACCCCTAACTTGCTCCACCGTGCAGGGAATGTTGATGTTTTGAGAGTGAGGGCAGGTGAAGTATCTCCTCTTAGCAGCTTGCGCGAAATCCACTTCTCCCGTGCGGGGATCGATGCCTTGACGTGGTATCCTCGGAATGAGTGTGCCGATATCCATCCCGGACGACGCGCCGTCCGGGCCCCATATCGATTCCGATGCCCCAGACACTTCTTGGACAACCCCTTCCTCACCGAGTGTCAATAGGGCAACGTCCTCGTGGATCTCCTCAAGAACCCAGATCAGCCCTACCCGCTTCTCCTTCACCCACAGGCTAGCAGATCCCGTGGTGCCATTTCGCTTTTGTATCGGAATGACATCGCCGCATATGAGGACTCCTCTTGATTGGTTGTTGCGATGACGAGGACCAGTCGGCGTCCCGGAGCTGCTATTGACTGTCTGAGATCGTCTGCCCTTCTTCCTCGGCTGTGACCGCGAGTTCGGTTTGCTAAGAAGTTGTGCAGTGATTCCCGTCCGACCGCCTAACAATGCGGTAGCTGCGGACGCTGCTGGCGTCGGCGTATGCTGATCGCTGGCTCCGTCATCCGAATCGTCAGCGCCCCCAGCTAATAGCTTCTTTTCCAGCCATGTCCGCCTCTCCTCCTGTACGACTTCGAAGATACCCATTTTTCGAACTTCCGCCTTTGTAACACCAAAAATGAGGCACGCTAAATCGTTGGCCGCGAGTATCGTCCAAGGCGGCTGAGACTCCGTCGTAAATATGGCCTGGGTCGCAGGAACCCAACGAGACGAGTGGGAGTGTACGGCGGATCCTAGCGCACTCGGGAAGCCCGCTGCTGATACCGAATGCGCGGCGAGGGGCGACAAGACAGGCTCACCGGGCTGTCCCATAAGAAACGGCTGCGCCAGAGTATCCATTAGCTTATCCTGTAGCGAGACGGGCAAGGTATCTGTGAATGTCCGTTTCAACGGCGGTGGTTTGGGACCGGACGTCAATGACGATCTCCTATCCTCGCGTTCAGGCCCCGAGACAGCCGACGTTATAGGTTCCATGGCACCAGAAAGAGAATCCCGCCGGAGATCGGCTTCGTCCTCCTCCTCTATCGCGGGCTCTTTCTGCTGCGACACGGTTTCCTCTCGGGGGGTCAAGACGGTTGGAGACTGTGACACGAAGGCATCCGGCCCTGCGACAAACTGTTTCTCGAATACGTTGCCTCCCGAGACATCGGCGGGTCCTGTCAGCGGTCCGACCAAAGACGATAACGCGGACTGCGGTAGATTCCCAGCGCCAACCAGCTGAGCCTTAGCAAGGAGTTCGAGCATATTCTGAGCATCAACGTCGCCCAACGCCCTCGCCTGGGCACTAGCTATCCCAGCTTCGGAGGCCGAAGCCCAGTTCATGTGGTCTTTCATATACTCGAGGGAGCGTTTAATTACGTTTTGGCGGTTGTGTAGGTAGTCTTCCGAGAGGTGGGCGTAGGAGAAGGAGTGCAGCGATTCGGAGGGAAACTTTGATAGGTCTTCGGTAAAGGACGGTGACTGCGGTACTGGGGACCGGGGCGTCATGGAACCGTGGGTGCGAGGGAGGTTTAATGACATCGCGCGAGAAGGACCCGCGGAAGGGCTCCTCGAGGAAGCATTTGATGTATGCGCGGGAAGGCGGAGGGTTGGCTGACGGATGCGGCGAAGCCCGGATAGACTGAGACCATGATCTCGATCGCTTATAACGGAAGATCTAATAACGAAGGTCTATATTAGCCCCAAGACTATTCTAAAGCAGCACGGAAGCTGAAGATGGTACCAAATTTTAGGAAAGGGAAATATTCCGAGGGTGTCTAGCCATTTCACCGGGCTTTGGTAGACTACTACAAGGCTGCATGAGGGCGGCTGAGTGACGTACCTTGTGTTAGCTTCATGGTCGAGGCCCAACTGGGAAGAGTCAAAGGAATAGCGAGTCTTTGTTGATTCTTGGGATCCATCTGGAACAGTGAGGTTTCCGAAGCTCCGGTTCCTTGGGATAGAGGGAGACGAGGAGAGCTTAACTCCTCCTCTTTCGCGGTGCTCCTCTGCGCCTGTTGTCATGAGTGTCAGCAGGGAACGACAATATAAGCTGACACAAAGCAGGTGGCGCTCATGTGAAAGGCAACGGAAGGGCACCACGGCAAGGCAACAAAGGGCGGGCCGACTCACCATTGTCGCTGTCTATGGCATGCGACTCTACCATAGTGGGGAGCCAGGCAAGAAGGAGAACGGGCGCGAAGGCGCGAAACGATCGGTGGCTTGGGCCGAAACCACTCGGAAGGCGCTATAGACAGCGCGAATATATACAGAGGTCGGAGACGGGAAGAGATGAAGTAGCCTTCGACTGCTTCTCTGCCTCTTCCCAGATCGTGCTGGAGGAACGCGGCTCGGTTGGTAAGAAACCCTTCGCCAACTAGCTCGGCCAGTACGCGGGTTATCGTGCTCGCGGGATCGGCGTGGCAGCAAACTACTTTGTGGCCAGGCGGCGGTCGCGTAACGTCGAAGGTCGAGCTTCACATGAAGCTTTTCTTTGGAGGGTGGGTTAGGCGTCTGGTCCTCGTCCCAAGAGAGTGGGGCGAAGCTCTATGAAGGGTCAAGGCGAAGAGGAAGAATGGTATCTCAAGAGGATAAATGCAGCGCAAGGGCGAGAAACGAGGAATGCGAGAATGAGGGTGACTCGGTAAATAGGTAATAGGTGCCTGGCATGGGCAAGCTAGGTGGGAAACTAGGCTAGCTGCCAGCTTTTGCGGATATCAGCAAGACACAGGAAGGAGATGGTGACGAAACTCGATCGAAAATCCACCCCGCTAACTACCGCAAGCCCCCAGGCGGCACGGATGCTTGGGCGGCCGAGACCCTGGTACAAGCTAGTTGGGTTACTTCCAAAGACCCGAAACAATGGCTGCTAATAATGAGCGGGTTCTTCTTTGTCCGCTGCTCTCTTCGTCCCAACCGTGAGATAAAGAGACGCCAAGGCGAATCAACAGTCGAACATCGCAAAACGTTGGGGTTGTAGCACGCACATAGCCTTGTTGTCAGTATTTGACGCCAAGGGGCCGGTATACATGAGTGTTGTGAGGCCGCTAAACTACGTAATTCGTGTTCGAGAAGATCCGCTTAAGTAAACTGGAACACGCGCATACGTGGGGGCGAGCGACACCACGTGATGTCTGGCGGTGAGCAGGTCGTCTCCGACATGGAATGGATGGCTCCTGTGTCATCAGGGTTGTCCTCTTGACACAACAGACATGAGCATCGCCATCCATGTTGGTAACGAATATGCTAACACAGAATGTTCATGTTTAAACGGGATCACACTAATAGGTGGTGCGGGCTAGCTCCGTTTTTCGCCGATCGGGTCGCTACGGACCTGAGGATCAGTTCTGGAAATCGATGCAGGGCGAAACGGATTTACGCCATACGTCCAGCCTTTTTCATGTGAAATTGACCTACAATTTCATCGCCACGGATATGTATATCCAGACTCGAGACACCCACGGAAACCGGGCGACAACAGTAAGGGAAGCTAATAAAATATCGCCGAATGATCTATACCGATAAACCTGAGGCGGCACGCAGTACAAAGAAGATGTGATTAGTGGCGTACTAGAATGTATGGGCTCCAGTGACAGAGTAAATGGCGGTTAAGTCCCCAGTGAATGAGCTACTGGATATGCGTATGGATGGAATTCGAGTTCGGATGAACCTGCGCGGGAAGTGTATGTACTGTGGCTTGTGATCCAGGTGCTGGTCATCTCAACCATGGCGCAGACCGGGTGCTGCGATTCATACGTAACAGATGACCTGTCAGCCTCAAGGCGCTCACACATCGCCACTTGGAGGTCAGCGGATGGGCTGACCACCAGGCAGCCAAAAGCTAGGCGACGAGCAACTCCCCATAGCCCAGCAGGTATGGCTACGCAACGCTAAAGTGCCGCCAAATGCCATTTAGAGACAATGATTGGGAGAACCTAGGGACAGCGACGATGTCGGCGATTCCCAGCAACCCGAATGGTCATCCAGCCGCTCCTGGAGCATCCTGTGCCCGGGGACAGACGAGACTGCAGCCGTCCCGTCCCATACCGAGCCTTGGGTTATGTCTTGCGGGACGGGTGATAACGGGAGCGGGCCATAAGGCCTGCTGATCACCACCACTTACGGGGTTATCGCGGGTGGATGTCGGAGTTAGTCAGATGGCCGAAGAGTCGGGAGTGTCAAATGGTGAGGTACGTTCACGCGGCACCCCAATTATGAGACCTGGCGCAGCCGGCTGCTTATCTTCCTTGATATTTCCGTCTCAAGGAGACCTGAGTATCAAATTTACCCGCACCAACTACGAGCCAGTGCCCTGTGAGTGGCTCACGGAAAGGAGAGTGTTCCGGGCGCGGGTGATTTGCGGTTGAGAAGGATCATCTTGAACGTTCATCCGAGTCTTCGTTGGAGACTTGTGGGGTCTCGCTGCAAAGTAACAAGCGGCTGCCGAAATGGGACTCCAAAATGCGGGGTAATAAAGTCGGCATGGATCTGGCCTTGCAAAACCCGCCTCCGTTTCTGTGCAATTTCTCGAAGCTTTACCAGGGTGGACCGCGAGAGGCGAGAGGTAATATGTATAGTTCGCTGGAGTGATAATGCGACCTCTCACTTTTGTTCAGGATGTCTTGCTATACGTAACAAACTGACGGTACTTGAAATACTGTGGATGGGATGAGATCAACTAGGCCACATCCTGTCTAGCACCTCACAAACCGCGCACTACCGGTTCTAACCTGGGAGGGGAAAAAAAAAAAAAACCTAATCCGGAAAGCCTGCTGGGCTGGGCTTACGTCTTCGGTTCGTGCGGCCCGCCTGCACTGGAGATGCTGAGTGGCTCGGAGCCCCGGAAAACTTGTGCCCACCAAGCGCTACGCTAGCCGCCATTTAGTACAGGAGGCCCTGGACTATCCAACTCACCCCAAGGATTGGTTGCCTTTTGGGCTACGAAACATAGCCATTGGGTATGTGGCGTTACAGTTATGGGTTCATTAACCTGCGCCCCGTTCAAGGAGGATGGAATCGACATTTGTAGTCGGTGACACCGGGACCTTCTCAGTTCACCCGTTCGGTTACTATACGAACTCACGAGCCCGTTCGCCTTCGAATCATGGCCATGATGGTACTTGCAGGCATTGCGGCCCTATACCCGCCCACACAACCGTCGTGGAGCCGATGGTTAGGAACCTGCAGGTCAGAATTCGCTCAAGCGTCCAAAGGTTCCGTTCCGAACAGTCTCGTTGTTAGCCAGGCGCCGTTGGCGAGGATACCACATGCTGACAGCCAGCGAACGGCCTAGGCTAGCCCGATCCGTACATAAGGTGAAGCAGGGAAATGTGCAGATCTGATATTTCCAGGGTCCTCTGTTGAAAGGGTCGAGCGGCCCGCTGATGACAATACCACTTCCGTCACCATGTTTGCGTTTGCTGCTTGCACTAGGTCGAAACACCGATAGCTAACGTCACTTCAACACCACATTCAGGCTGAGAAAAACTGTTTCGAACTCGCGGGTCTCAATGCACTAATGGGATTGACGGATGTCTGATACGAGGGCGAATCTTTGTGTTAGCGCAGTCTGTCCAAATTCATGGACCCCAGGCCGATTGGCGTGCTGCATTGCATGTAACGGTACCTAGGTGTAGTTGGGGCTACCGGGACAGTACCCCACTTGCCTCCCCCCGGTTGGGTCGGCGAGGTCTCGCTTTCTTTCATCCTACCAAAAACCCCTCCACCAGACCAGCTCGTGTGATTTGCGAACATGACCAACCCTGGAGACTAGCATGTGCCTCCCATACATACTCCCCGAGCAGAGGATCGCGTGAGACAAGCCTCAGGCTTGCCAGTCCCCGAGTCGTCTCTATTGCCCCGACGAGCGTCGCTCGCTCAACTGATTAAAGCCCCCGACATTGCCCCGCGCCTAGACAAACACCCTGGTCCCGGTCCGCGTGGCCGTGCGGGGTGTCTTATCGATATCTACCCATACACGGTGCCGCCACTTCTTCGTATCTCTCTCTGCATTCCCGTACTCATACATACATGCCGTGCTCGGCAAACCAAAGTCCATGCGGAAGGAGCGACAGCCAGCATTCCTACATGCTCCCCCACCTGTGGCTGTAGACCTCCGCGTCGGTCTTCCCCTTCCCTTGAGCGCAGCCAACGGTCGTCTCCCCCCCTCCATTACCCTGACAAGTGAAAAGCGGACCAGCGCCACCCTGCATTGGGAAGGGCGAAAGAAAAGGGGTCGTCCCCATTCTTTTCCTTCTCTTCGTGTTCTAGGGATCCGCCACCCCCTTGAAGAACATTTACTATCCGTCGCGCCGTATCCACAGACTCCGTCGTCTCCGAGTCCACTCCGCCATATCAGTCTCGCCGCTCGCCGCCCACGAGGTCTAGCACCAGTCAGCCTTCTTCGACCCCGGCCTTATTGCCCTTTCCCTTCATATTTGTTTCCCCTGCCTTACATCCCATGAAACAAACACTATCTTAAGAAAGGATATCCCCTTTCTTGCATTTCTCGCCAGCCATATCCCCTCCCCGTTACCGTCACCGCCTCCCTCAGTCCCATACGAGTCGGCTTGTGGACCACCATGGCCGAAACATCCGGAACACCTGGGAGCGTGGAGGGCTCTCCAGCTATCCTCCCCGCAGATGCGCCCCCGACCAAGAAGAAGACCCGGCCCCGGCTTCTACGAGGTATCCAGCGCATGGCCTCGTCGCCGTCCCTGTCACATCTCGGCCGCCCAAGATCGTCGAGTGCCCCCTACAATACCAAGGCGAGCTTCTCTTGTGTAAGCTTGGCGTCTGATGCCACGCCTAGCAGTTCCGTTTCTTACGCTTCTACGTCCGCCTCTTCCGCCGCGTCCTCTTCCAGTCCGAGATCCGCGCTTGGCACGCCACTCAGCGAAGTTCCTAGCTGTGATGCCCTCGACAATGCCCTCGCCCCCCGCTTACCCGGCCGGATACGTGCCACCTCTTCTGCAACCACAGCTGCACTCCCTGCCGACCTAGTATCCTCGAGGCAGGACCTGAGCGGCGCTAGGCTACGGTTCGGAACCCAAATGAGATCCAAGAAGACTTTCAACTTTTGGGCGAATATGCCTTCGGAGTTGAGAGTCCACGTTTTCTCCTTTCTGGAACCGAAAGAGCTGGTTCGGGTATCGACAGTGAGCCGGTTGTTCCACAAGACGAGTTTCGATGGACAGTTGTGGGCGAGCCTTGACGCATCCGAATTCTACCGAGAAATACCGGCGGAGTCTCTGTCTAAGATCATCTTGTCGACCGCTCCCTTCATTAAGGATCTGAATCTCCGGGGCTGTGTCCAGATCAGCCAAAGGCGTGCCCATCTGCTTGTAAATGCGTGCGGAAACCTGGTTAATGCAACACTAGAGGGCTGCCGCAACCTACCACGGGCCGCGATACACACCCTGTTGAGCAACAACGAAAACCTCCGATATGTCAACCTTACAGGGCTGATCGCTGTCAGCAACACTACGTGCGAGCTAATGGCTGAGTTTTGCAAGCAGCTGGAGACACTGAAAGTGTCTTGGTGCAAGAACGTTGATTCGCGTGGCATACAGGCGGTAGTCGAGGGGTGCCCACTCCTGAAGGATCTAAGAGCCGGCGATATCAAGGGATTTGACGATATAAGCGTGGCCGAGACGCTCTTCAAGACGAACAATCTGGAGAGGTTGGTGCTGAGCGGGTGCACTGATCTGACAGATGATGCCCTTCAGACGATGATTCACGGCGTCGACCCCGAGATAGACATCCTGACCGATCTACCGATAGTACCCTCTCGGAAGCTGAGACACTTGGATCTGAGTCGTTGCTCCGACTTGACGACCGAGGGTGTCAAGGTCATAGGCCCATTCGTACCGGATTTAGAAGGCTTCCAGATCTCGGGTTGCCCGTCCTTGACGGATGCTGCCATCGAGCCAATATTTGCGAACGCTCCGAAGTTGACCCATGTCGAGATGGAAGATCTTCATGAAGTTACCAACGGCCTCTTCTCCGATCATCTCGCCACGGCACCATGCATCTCTAGATTGGAGCATCTCTCGATCAGCTATTGCATGGGCGTGGGGGACGCTGGAATTCTCCCTGTTACGAGGAAGGCAACGGCACTCAAGTCGGTGGACTTGAATAACACCCGCGTCACCGACTTGGTCCTCGCTGCTGCAGCTTCGATGGTGAGCGCGCGCTCTCCAGCGACCCCGGACGGGACCGTGCCCCCGAAACGTGGCCTGCACATGGTGGTTTACGACTGCGAAAACGTAACCTGGACCGGGATCCGCGAGATACTCTTCCGGAACGCACAGGTGAAGTTCCTTGACGGCGAGCCGGCGTACCCCACTGAAATCATTGGTCTCAAGTGTTTCTATGGGTACCAGATGACGGTGGACGAACACGAGAAAAGGGTTCTCCGGTGTGATCTCGCGGCTGCGGGGCGGCTGGAGCGGAAGTGGGCCGACTACATGCAGGCAAATGAGGAAGCCGGCGCTGGCGGTGCAGGGATCCGGCGAAGAAGGAGAAGGGCAAGAGAGGCGCAGATGCTACACGCTGACGAGGAAGAGGGGTTAGGACACGGGAGGCGGAGGGCGAGGTCGGCGCCTTCGTGTACGGTCATGTGAGAGTGCCTGGTGCATTAGACTACGGCGCGCGTTTGTTTTGGCGTTTATGAGGTGTTCCTCGGTACACGGGAGGCACACCATCGGGTCTTATTGGGATAGGGCACTGGCGTCTTTGGGGAGTATCTCATGGCGTACCGGCGGGAACACTTGACGTTGCCGTTTGTTTTTGGCTTCTTACCTTGGCTTCCTTTTTTTTCACTTCTACATCTCTTCGTTCTTTTACGGCGGCCGCTGGCGTACGGTTAGATAGCAGAGCATCCTCATTTCTGGGGGTGGCAAGTAACCCTTTCACGTTATTGGCTGGACCCTGGTGCATTTTTAGACAATTTCTTCTCGGAGTTAGGACAGGTGCCTCGAGATAGTTCCCTTGTTTTTTTTCGTTCCACCTCAATGGTCTTCTCAGTGAAGCAGGGGAACAGGGGGTTGAGTGGTTTTGCTTTTCGTAGTGTGGGATGGCGTATCTTGGGAGATAGGCAGATTGCGCGACATTACAAGTCCTAAGTCATGGCAATATGAGAATTTGTGCCTCGAGATTTCGACATCCATTTGTAGTATTACACTCGTTCTGCTGTGAGAGTTCTCGCTGGTTTCTCTGCCTCTAGAGTTGTAGGGCTGGAGCCACCAATTGGTGTACAGGTGAGTTGTCAAGGGCCACGCTGTCTGTGACAGGTTCATTGGCCCATTGAGCAGTCCGGCTTGTTGATGAGTTTGTCTGGGCAGATAGCTAATATCTCCGCATGGGTGTATTTAAGGAATGGCAACGAGAAAGCAATGAAAGTGAGAAGCGAGGAGCGGGAGAGCGTATCGACGCAAATGATTGTCTCTTGATATAATGGGGTTTTTATATGTGTCTGCTTTATGCCGTAGGGACGTAGTAGTCAGAGTATCGACCCAAGCATCGAAGAAACTGCGTCGATATTGGACACTGTCTGTAATTAATGACGCATTTCGAGGAATCGATGGTCTTGGCCAGATCCAGCTGTTCTTCGCCTCCTTGGGGTTGTTTCGGCACTTTAGGTGCTCAAATCCGAAGGTTAGCGATATTCAGGTGCCTGGAGGCACGTGATCTTCTAGTTCGGGCCACCTTTGGCCACCTGGACCTTCGCCGATCCACTAACGAATCAGCCAAAGACTAGCGAAGCGAGACACTGGCAAGGAGGATTGCTCCGCCATCCGATGCACTCTCGTCCTGCAGGAGGATCAGATCGCGACACGGACCGAAACTCATCTTTGCCCGTCTGTTTCCTGCACTTCTTGGAAAGTACGCACGATGTACCGGTTATAGACAAACCCCAAACAGCTTTATCCACCGCCACCGTTCCCATGCCGTAGCTACCCCCGCCACTAGAAGTCAACAACGCTGCTAACGAGGTCCTGACCTTTCCCCGCTGTACCCCTGCAGTGGGCCTGCCTTCTCCCCTGTCGCCGCATCCAACCGTCTCTGAGGCCTCGGCCGGCCCCTTTCGACACGACGGACCTCTAGCTCAACCCCTTCCCTCCCGAATCCGCTCCAATCCGCGATGGCGTCGTACGGTTACTCGGCCCAGGCCGCGCCTGGGAGGCACGCCCAGCCGGGTGCCTACGCCCCCCACGCCCCGACGGCGCCCCCGGGGACCTTTTCGGCCGGGACCAAGATCCAGGTCGGCAGCCACCGGGTCGTGATCCAGAAATACCTCTCCGAGGGCGGCTTCGCCCATGTCTACCTCGTCAAGCTGCCCCAGCCCGTCGGCGGCACCGACCAGGCCGTCCTAAAGCGGGTGGCCGTCCCGGACAAGGACACGCTCCGCGGCATGCGGACCGAGGTCGAGACTATGAAGCGGCTCAAGGGCCACCGCCCCATCGTCACGTACATCGACTCGCACGCCTCGGAGATGCGCGGTGGCGGCTACGAGGTCTTCCTGCTGATGGAGTACTGTAACGGCGGCGGCCTAATCGACTTTATGAACACGCGCCTGCAGCACCGGCTGACCGAGCCCGAGATCCTCAACATCTTCACCGACGTCGCCGAGGGCGTTGCCTGCATGCATTACCTGCGGCCGCCGTTGTTGCACCGGGACCTGAAGGTTGAAAACGTGCTGATCACCATGGTCGGGTCGAAAAGGAAATTCAAGGTTTGCGACTTTGGCTCCGCCGCGAGCCCCAAGGCGGCGCCGACGACAGTTGTAGAGTGTCGCTTGATCGAGGAGGATGTACAGAAACACACCACGCTACAGTACCGCAGTCCCGAGATGGTGGACGTCTATCGGAAACAACCCATCGACGAAAAGTCGGATATCTGGGCCCTTGGTGTGCTATTATACAAGCTGTGCTATTACACCACTCCTTTTGAAGAGCAGGGCCAACTTGCTATCATGAACGCGAGCTACCGATTCCCTAGCTACCCGGTCTTCTCCGACAGGTTGAAGAAGCTTATTGGTATGTGGCTTAGCTTCACCCCCGAAAGGTTACTGTTATGTTGACACACCCTTACAGCGTCAATGCTGCGCGAGAACCCACAGTCCCGACCAAATATCTATCAGGTTGTTCGAGAAGGATGTGGGATGCAAGGCCGAGAAGTGCCCATAAAAGATGTACGCTCTGTCCTGGCACTTTTTCGGGCATTCTTGTGGACTAACGCTTGACTGTAACACAGATATATTCAAACCCAGCGCAATCAAATTCGCAAACCCAAAGAGAACCTGCTGCGGACTCGAGTACACAGAAACCCGCGCCGGTCGTGGGTGCTGTTTATTCGCCACAAAGACCCAAAGAACAGGCCATACCCGACGTCGTACCCATGCGAAGGGGTCGAGTTCCCGCTCCTTCGTCTGCTCCCCAGCAAAAGCAAGCGCCTGCACCACAACATAAGCCAAAGCCGGCCCCGTCCCCTCAACGTGTCAATGGTGATCCGTTTGCTGCTTTGGATTCCAGCAAAGGAGGTACACAAGAAGACGAACTTTCCTCTCGGTTTCCCACACTCGATCAGTTCGATCTTCTCCATCATCAAGGCCGCGGTTTCGATTTTGACTCTCCTTCCCCCCCCGCCCAGGGCGCACCGGGGGTAAAGGAACTCAACAACAATGTGTCGCAGCAGCTGGCAGATGAAGCCTTCGCCGCTCCGAGAAATAAGACTCCATCGGCTGCGGAGCGGCAAGGAGCGATATCTAGCACCTCACCGGCACCATCCCAAGCCAAGGCCACGCCTCCTCCCGTTGGTTACACGGGACAGAAGCCCGCTTCAGCTCCGCCACGGCCGGCCGAGATGAGCCGCGCTCAATCTATCATAACGAGTAATCCGGAACTCCAAGCCATCTCTTCAAAGACATCTCAGTATGTGTCGACGGGCACGATGACTACACCTCCCCGCGAAGTTGCCCCTATTTATAGGTTTCCTCCCGCCGATCAGAAACGGCCCGCTGCGCTGCAGGCTGATTCGACACCGCAGGGTTGGTCGCGGCCGGAAGAGAACACCGCTGCTGCTCAGAAGCCGACAGTGACTCAAGCGCAAGGGCACGTGCGCCATCCGTCGTCCTCCAGGCCGTCGCTCGAAGGAGGCCGTCCTAGCGCAGACCTTCTTGGTTTGGCTAACACCTCCCACGGCGTACCTGGGAAGGTCCAGCGACCGTCCAGCACGCATCTAGAGTCGAATATGGACTTCCTCCGCGAGCGGGAGACAGCCAAGCCTCCGAGCTCTGGGCATCAGCGCGTCCCGAGTATGGGATACAAGTCCTCACAGGAGTCTGTCTTGGAGGATAACACAAACATCGAGTCGAATGTTGACTTCCTCCGGAGCATGGAAGATGGTGGAAGGAAAGGGGATAGGGGCTCGAAACACGGCAAACGCGGAAGCATTTCCTCGATATCAGGAACTAAAAATATCCTGTCCGGGAAATTCAGTGACGCATTCAAACGTTTCGAAGCTAGCAATCCGCCCGCAGAGCCACAACCTCCACTCGCGCGGACGCCCTCACCTTTGAAGGTCGATGACCGTCCCGCGCTCACTCCAATTGCTGGCTCCGAGGCCACGGATGGTCGGAGCGACGATGGGCGTCTCCCAGGCAACACCGCCGACGATATGAGTCCAGAGGTACGCCGCGACCTGGAGAGGCGACAGCTGGAAGAAGAGGAACGAAGGGTGGAGGCAGCAGCAGCAGAATACCGGCAACGGGCCACCCGCAAGAACGGCCCAGCGCCACCGCCAAAGCCGACCGGTGGTTCGGCTCGCGCTGTCAGTATTCAGAATAGGGTTCAGAGCCTGCTGAACGAGGAGCAGAAGTCCGCGGCGAACGTGCCGCGGACGGCGCATGGTTATGGTGCCTACACAGATAGTGCTGCTGACCAGGCCGAGAAGCGGCTTCCTGACATTCCGCGGAAGCCCGTAGGAACTGGTTCGAGGGGCGTCCCGAGCCGTAATCCGGCTCCAGGCGCTGGTCCTATACCTTCGCGCACTGTGGCGCCGTCGCCGCCAGTCGGTCCTAAGCCGGGAATGGGGGCTAAGCCCGGGCCGCCCGCTGCTCCCAAGAAGCCAGCCCACCTCAACAATTTCCCAACCGGCGCAAGGCCTGGATCTCCACCGAAGCAGGCATCACACGAGGAGGCGGTGCCGTCCGGCTTCTCGTTGGATATGACGCCCGGGCAGAAGGAGGAGTATATTAAGGATTTTACGAAGCGGTACCCCAGCCTGGGAGCCATCGAGATGGTGGAGCGGGACCTTGGGGCGGAGTCAGGGACGGCGGGGAGGTAATACCCGGTATTAACGACTGCATTGAGCTTCGTTTTGCTTGGTGTACTGAAATCGGAGGAGGGTGTATATACTATATAAGTGTTGGTGATAGAATAGATGTGCGCATGGAGCTGCGTATGCTAGAAGAAGGGTGGACGAGCAATTAACCGGGATGCCATACAGTCCCGGTAGGAGAATCGTTTGTATACGATAAGCTTTGTCTCAGTCTTAGTGTCTTCCAGACTTTTTATCGTCTAACTCTTGTTGGAATGTGTCCCTGGCCTTCGTGGGGCTCGGTGTGTCGGTGTGGTTCCGAGCCAGGAGGTGGGGGCCGGTATCTTATCGATAAGGAGCCAATATTTTTTTTCTTTCCTTAGCTGCTTTGCAACATCAATTTTCCGCTCCCGTCCCCGAACAATTCTACGTCCGTAAAGCACGACTCCAAAACGACACGAAAATGGCAAAGAGGAAGAGAAACGAGCCAAGTAATGGCGAGTCTGGGGCCAAGCCCGCCCTCACAAAGAAGCCCCGTGCCGATACGAACAAGTCCGCTGGAACGAAGCAGGCGGTCCAGACGAAGGACCCCGTTACGACGAAGCCTGTCGCCGCCGAGGCCCCCGATGACCTTGAACCCTTCACAATCCAGATCGTCGCGGGCTCGTACGACCGCATTCTCCACGGCATAACCGCCCACGTGACGCCTAAGACGGTCACCTTCGCCGACACGTTCCTCTTCACCGCACACACCTCTGCCATCCGCGCCCTCGCCCTCTCCGCGCCCTCGGCCCCCATTCCCGGCCAGTCACAGAAGGTATTCCTAGTTTCTGGCGCTACGGATGAGAAGGTGAACGTGTACTCGCTGTCTGCGCACCCGCCGAGCACGAAGGACCGCGAGGCGCAGGATGAGCTGGCCGGGGTGACGCCGCGGCCTGTGCTAGAGAATAAAGGGAACAGGGAGGTGGGGACGTTGCACCACCATGAGGGCGGTATCACCTGCCTCGCCTTCCCGTCGAGGGGAAAGTTGTTGTCTGCGGCTGAGGACTCGAGTGTTGCGGTTACGCGGACAAGGGATTGGTCTCTGCTGAGCAAGATCAAGGCACCGGTGCCGAATGCTAAAGGGAGGCCAAGCGGAGATACGGCGGCGTACCGGGGGGCGCCCAGTGGTGTGAATTCGTTCGCGGTACACGACAGCCTGAAGACCATGATTAGCGTTAGCAAGGGGGAGAAGTGTATGCGGCTTTGGAACCTTGTTACGGGAAAGAAGGCTGGCGTGCTGAACTTTGGAAAGGGGCTGCTGAGGGACATTGGGGAGGGGAGACATGCTTCAGGAGAGGGGAGGAAGGTTATCTGGGGCAAGTCGGAGGGGGGTGAGGATGAGTTCGCTGTGGCGTTTGACAGGGATCTCGCAGTTTTTGGAGGTGATGCGGTTGCAAGGTGTAGAGTTATGGGGGGCATCAGGACGAAAATCCATGAGGTGTGCTACGTGTCGGTTGAGGAGAGCGGGCCCTCGTTGTTAGCGGTTTCTACGGAAGACGGAAGGGTGCTGTTCTTCTCAACGAAGGTGGAGGACCTAGTCCCCGCGGAGAAGAACGATGATGACGACGACGACGAGGAGAAGCTGCCCAGCGCGAAGCTCGTCGCTACGGTCGGCGGACGGAAGGCCGGCGTAACGAGTCGCATCAAAGACTTTACCATCCTACGGAGGGGCGGTGCGTTCTACGTCATCGGCGGGAGCAGCGACGGGAAGATACGGATCTGGAGAGTCGGGAAGGGAGAGCTGCTCGAGGCCGCCAAGGGGGAGGAGACGAGTGAGGTTGGGAAGGAGGTGGGGGTGTATGGGACGCAGAATCGAATTACATGCTTGGAGGGTTTCGAGATGATACCCAGGCCGGAGGGAGTGGAGGAGAGCGAAGCAGAGGAGTGGGAGGATGAGAGTGATGAGGACGAGGAGGATGAAGAGTGAAGTCAGGGGTCGAGATACTTATGACGCTGGTAAGATACCTGGGGAAAGCGTCTGTAATTGAGGTCTTAACATCTTCTTCTGTGAGCTGGGAAAATCGAGCCATCCCTGTGTCAATGAGCGCAGTCTAAATCCGCACGCTTTCGTGACTGTGCTAATGTCGCCGGCTCCTGCATTCGAATGCTCCTGGCCTGCCTGCATCTGGGTCTGCTTGGTTCCTGATGGCATTGAGTCCCAAATACGACTAAGGGACCAAGATAATGAGCGAGTCCTGTCTGGTTCCCGGCGCAGGCAACGGATTCTGGCAAAAATGTAACTCCGCTCTTGGCTTCCAGACACCTCCTCGGAAGCCCTTCCGCGGAGGTCCCATCGTGACCAAGTCGCGGAGATAAAGATGTGGCTGGAAGAATCGGGCTTGGCGTGCGGAGCCGGGGCGTCCGGGGAAGAACCCAGCTCCGTTCAGCGTGCCATGGGCCAGATGGGAAAAGGGAGGGGGGAGGGGTTTGGTTCACACGGGCGGCGTGACCCAGGCTGCAACGTGACGCTTTGGGCTCCGCGTATGGGGCGCTGGAGCTGTCGGGCCTTTTGGGGGTACAGTTAAGCAATTGGTGTGTTGCGGGTGGTTGGCTGCGAGTGGATTGGTTTTATGAATAGGCACACGGGACGACTGGACAACTAGCCTCTACGATGGCTTTGTTGAGCGGTGGGTGCAGGAGCCATTGACAGCTCGACCTCGCCAGTCGCAGGCGTTGTCCAGGGACATTATATGCGACAAGTACCTCCACTAGCTGGCAAGCTGTCGAGTTGCTGACCAACCCCGCCGCCGGGATTGGCGCCACGCCGTGTCGGGAGGGACTTCTGACGAGTTTGTGGCTGCGGGGACGAGTGAACACACCGAAACCGAAACAATAGAAGCCCACAAGCACACCCATTGTTGGGAAGGCGTGTTATATCCCGTTTCGGGTTCCAATCCCGTCCCAGCCCGGTAGATGGAACAATATATATATTAAGCCCTTGTTCATTCGGCTCGTTTAATAAGGAGGAAAGCGAGTGCACAAATCCCGAGAGGTCTCTTCGCACTCGCATCGTGTTCGAAACGTTTTGCATGTGAAATTTCGGGCTTAGCGCAGGGCCCCGGTATCAGGTCAAGTGCGCTTTCTCCGCGTGGGTCCTGGGCGCACCCTGACTTTTACTGACGTCAACAAAGCCGCCCAAGTGAGACCAGAGCTCGGCGAGACAAGTCCACCGCAGCAACACTTCTCTGGGCGAGTCGAACCATAAAGGTCGGGTGGCACGGGACTCTGGTATTTGATTTATTATCACAGTATTCGAGGTTAGCCGGCCGAACGTCAACGTTTCCTTTATCCGTTGAGTACCACCCGAATAGGGTTTCACTTCTCGGACCTAAAAGTTCTCGGCGTTGTCCACCCACCGATCCCTGCACCTCGAACCCATCGTCCACTACACAACACAACACAGCACACCTTCCCATCCTCCCACCATCCTGACCTAAACAAGTTCTCCCGCGTCGCACCCACACCCATCAGGCCAAGCTCCAGAGAGGGGGAAAAGGACCCAGTCGCACAGCCATTTCCTCCGGTCTCACCGCACGCCCGCCGCCCGTCTCACCACCCTCCCTCGCCGAGAATCGTATCTGTCGGGGCTGATCCTTGCTCCCTACGGCTTTCCGGCACCCGAGCAGGACGCTCACCCCCCTCCCGCAAGCCACTGGCGGAGAGATAATTGGCAGGTCCTGTCTGTGTGTTGCACCCTGGGGCGCGCGTTTCCCCCCGTGGGAACTGTGGAGGCTTGACCACCTCTCTCGGAGTAGCGTGGGCCGACAGAATATAATACACGAGGCGTCGGCGCTCCCCTCAAAACTAGGCCTCGCGCAGCACCTGGTCCCAACACGAACGCGCTAGTGTCTCGACACCCACGACATCTAGTCATCGACAGCTAGGGAATTCGACTTAGGACACCCTTCTCACCAAGACCATGGACCAACAAAATCCGCCTCTCCTTCGCCCGATCCCCCGACGCCCGTTCGGCCTGAACCTCACCAGCCCGACACCCCCCTCCGAAGACTCCAACCCCTCGACGCCCGCGCCCGCGCCCGCTGACCATCTCGCCACCCCGCGGCTCCTCAACCCACACGTCTCCGCGTCTGGCACCGTCTCGCGCTCACAGTCGGCCCTGAACCTCACTTCCTCCGCCCTCTTCGGCATCTTCAGCCCTCTCAGCCCCAACCGGGACCCCTTCCGCGACGAGCAGGACGATGCGCCCTGGGCTGGTTCGCACACACCTGTCCGTAGGCCGGACCTAGACGACGAGACGTACGAGCTCCTGCGCGAGCGGTCCCGCGCGTTAAGGGACCGCCTGGAGGCCGGGGAAGCGGACCCATCGGCCGCGCGCGTGGCGTTCTCGCTGGTTTCGCGGACGAGCCTGCTCTTCCTCCTTGGCATGAGCTACGGCGCACTGGTCACAAGGCTGCGGGGAGCGCGCTCATTACCGTTCACTGAGGAGGAAACGGAACACGCTCTGGGATGGGGGTACCTTGCGGGATGGGGTGTGTCCGGGGTGGCGTTCGGCGCGCTGTTGCCGTGGTTTGACGGCGTGTGGGAGGTTGCATTTAAGGGAGAGGGAAAGGGCGCGAGGGAAACGAAAGAAGGGCCGACGGGGACGGACTGGTCGCATGTTGTGCGGAGTATTGGAGCATTTGCGGGCATTGTATTTGCTTTGGTATGATATGCCTACCCGATATCCTCTCCCTACGTTGGCGTGACCCTATTACCCGTGCTAGATACTAACACCGCCCAGCGCAAGCTTCCCTGGGTCTCGACCCTCCAGGTGTCAATGGCCCTCGCCCTCGCGAACCCCTTCCTTTGGTATCTCGTCGACGGCACGAAGCCCGGCCTCCTCCTCTCCGCCACCGTGGGGCTAACCGGCAGCCTGGTTCTGCTGGGCATCAATCCGGACGCCATGCCCGCGCCATCGCTTCCACCGCTCGGCGGTGCGTGGACGGGTAACGCCTCGGATGCCGGCGGGGGTGCGGTCTGGGGCAGGCCCGGGGGACCCAGCACAGTAGAGACGGGAATCTGGATACTTAGCGTGCTGTTTTGTAGTTGCGTTTGCTTTGGAAATGTAGGAAGGAGGTTGGCGCTGAGCAGGGATGCTGCGAGGACAGGCGCATAGGGTGCGGGTTCTCTCATAATTGCCACTTCTTTTACCGGCGCCTTTATTTTTCTCTTCTTCCTGCGCTGTTATCGACTTATACCGGCATGCATCTCGTTGGAATGAGGGTATTGTCGCATCTGTATTCAGGTCCGCTGGGAGCCCGGTGGAGCCTAGCATGGAGTTTAGGTATTCAAAGACTGAAGAGATAGGGCGGGATGTGAACTCCTTGGGTAAATCTTACGGATCGTTGTATGAGAGTAAGTAGGTGAAGGGTGAGCGTGATTGGCCTACCCGCTGCTCACTATGTCCGATGCTCTTGTCTACCTTGCGGTGGGTTTCACGGTGAGATGGAATCGACGTTCGGGCACATATTAGCGTAGTACGTTCAAGCCATATATATCGGCCACTCTAAGGCCGGCATTTCAAGAACGAACTGATAACAGCATTATTGTTTTATTTTTTTTTTTAAAAAAAATTAGACGATATATATGAGCTCGTCCAGACGGCTCTTAATCTGCGTCGATGCCCGCCTGCTGCGCCGGAGTTTCGAGCGCTTCTCCAGCGGGTCGGGCGCCAAAGCCACTCCTGCCGAGATGTACCGCAACAACGGCCCACCCCGGCAACACAGGTCTGTTTCCTTCCTCGCCTGCCTCATCACCTCTCACGGTCATCCAACACTACCCGCCGTGAATTCCCATTCCTGCTGGCCGGGCAATGTCTATACTAGTGTTCTAAATTATGTCTACTCTAGCCCTCTAATTCCGTCGAAGCATCCCATACTCCCACCCCAGACCCCCTAGATGGCTCCCTCACACCATGACGAGGACGAGCTCTTCGATCCTGGCGATATCACCCCGGAATCGCCGTCCCCGCGCAGCAGTAACAGCGGCGTGCAGGCATCTTTAACGCCGCGCGAGATCGTCCGGCTCTTCCAATGCAGGCTCTGCTCCCTCCCGCTGCGCTCTCCTGTGGCGCTGCCGTGCGGCGAGACCCTCTGCAAGACATGCCAGCCGGAGCCGCGCCCGCGGGACGGAGTGTCGTTTCCGGGAACACCGGAGAGGCGCCTAGGCTTTAAGTGTCCGTTCGCGGCGTGCGGCGTCGAGCATGCGCTGGCAGACTGCGCGACTGATGTGGTGCTGGAGAGCGTGCTGGACCGGGGGAGGGCGGAACTAGATCAGGTCACGGTGGAGGGTGGTAGTGCTGACGAGGACGGTGACCGGAGGCTGGGACCCTTTGGCGAGGCGCTTCTCTCCAACTACATCCTGGCTAAGACGGGTAACCTCAAGTATGACGACGCCGGCTTCGAGATAGACCTGGCGGATCTTGAATCCATCGTCGACGTCCAAGAAAAGCCCGTGTTAGTGGGCACGCCCGCCTTCTCGACTCGGAGCACCCCAGATCCTCCCGTTGACGACAAACCCCCTACCCTCTTGGCAGATATAACAGCCGCCATGAGATCCGAGATGGACTGCAACGTCTGCTACGCCATCTTCCACGACCCCGTCACCACCTCCTGCGGCCACACCTACTGCCGCAGCTGTATCCACCGCAGCCTCGATATCCACCCCTCATGCCCCATCTGCCGCCGGACCCTCTCAGCGCACACCTATCACCGTCGGAGCTCCTCCCCTTCTAACGGCCGACTCGCCCACATCCTCGAATCCTTCTGGCCCGACCAGGTCGACGCGCGCATTGATGCCGCCACAGAGAGGCCCGACCTCGCCACCGAGTGCGACACACCTATCTTCGTCTGCACCGTCTCCCTGCCGACGATGCCCACCGTCCTCCACGTTTTCGAAACGCGCTACCGCCTCATGATTCAGCGCGCGCTGCAGAGCGATCGCACCTTCGGCATGGTACTTCCGCTGCACCGGAAGGCGAGGGACGGCATGCCCTTCACCGAGGTGGGAACCATGCTGCGGATCAAGAACCTGAGGATGTTCCCCGACGGCCGGAGCCTGCTCGAAGCCGTGGGCGTGTCGCGCTTTCGGATCGTGCGGTACTCAATTCTGGACGATTACGTCGTTGCCAAGGTGGAGCGGTACGACGACGTGAGCATTGCCGAGGAGGAGGCCATCGAGGCAGCGGAGACGAGAAGGTCATCCGCAACGCCGTCTACTACTACAGCATCGTCATATTTCACCGCCGGCTCCTCGCCGTCCTACACCACTAGTACATCATCACTACATCACAGTATACCCGCGCACACAGACTCCCAGAACCCAACCCCCACCCGCCCCGATCCTCCATACCCGCACTCCCTTTCCTACGACGACATCGACAACCTCCCCACCGCAACCCTCCTTTCCTACGCGCGCACCACCTCCGCGGCCAAGATCCGCCGCCTCTCGCAGTCCAGCCGCGGGAACCCGCCCGACGACCCGTCGCTCTTCCCCTGGTGGCTCGCCTCCGCGCTTCCGACGCAGGAGTCGGCGAAGTACAGGCTGCTGCGGGCCGTCAGCGTGCGCGAGAGGCTGAAGCTGTGCTGCCGGTGGCTGGCGGAACTGGAGGAGGCGGGCGGAGACGAGGGGTACGTTTCCCCCTGGCTGCTGGTGCATTCCCTCGTCGTACTTGCTTCCGTACTGTTTCTATGGGCCTGGGGAAGGGTTGGGGCTGACGGAGTTTAGGGATGGGTGCGTGCTCTTGTGATGTGGTGAGCGGGGGACCTGGCTTTTTGGGATGGGAGGGGCGGCGGCGGGCTCTCTTGAGCTTGTGTAAGGTGAGCGAGGATGAAGGACGGGATATACCACTGAGGGGTGGCTGTTGGGGAGCATTGCATATACCTATTAGACAGCACTATGGAAAGTATTCCTACGCCGGGGATGGCATGTTAGTATAGTCCTTTCGCGCGCCACGTCGCGCGGTACCTGGAGATTCGTTCGCGGCGTTGGTGTTGCTTTGCATAGACACGGGTAACTACTGATCTCTGTACCGGTCTGCCATGGGCTCTGTTCATCCCGATCTGTTTGCGGTGTCGCTCCTGTCGATGTGGGAACAGAGCCGAAAGTCCCAATAGTAGAAGCTCACCAATGTGAACCACCTGGAGCGCATAAGCCTTGGAATATCTAGTTTTCACTGAGGACAAAGTATGGAGAGGTTAGATCACGTTAACATCTATCCTTCAGTACGTTACATTGGGTATTACTCTATATAATACACTCTATCTTACACCTGCCACGAAGATGAGTGGGAATATCCACTATTTCGCCTGTTGGAGTGCGAGGGGGCCGTGAGGTCTCAGGTAGGCATCTTCGACTTAAAGTCCCTCGTGAGCCCCAGCAGCCCGCCGAATAGCCTGCTGTCATCCGTCGGCCCCTTTCTCAGCGCATTCCTAGGCCTCCTCCTCTGCAGATTCCTTTTCTTTCCCGAGTCCTCATATTCCCACTCAGGTGGTCCCTCCTTACCGCCGTCCTCTTCCGCTTTCGTTTCCTGCTCCTCAAATTCCGCCATCGCGCCCGCTTCTTTCAAAATGTTGAAGTACGTCGTCACGTACCGGTTCCCCAAATTGCGCCTCGGCCGTAGAGCCGCGAGCTCTTCCTCGGGCAGGAGCTCCTCGGATATGACATGGTCCCACGCCGAGACCACCTTGCGCATCACGGATACGAACTCGGCGGCATAGTTCCGCGCCTCGGCGGTGGGATCTGGCAGGCGACCTCCGGATCCCTCGACCCGGCGATGGCGCCTTGGGTGGTGCTCGCTTATGCCAGCCGCTCTCTCGAGCAGAATGATGAGGTGGTCGCGACACGCGGAAACGGCGCCGTTCTTCCAGATGTTGTCGAGCGCCGCGGCAACCTGCTCGCCATAAGCCTTGTCGAGTGGGGTGGGGTCTGCACCGTGCTTCTTCTCGAGGCGGAACTTGTGGTGCGACTTGGTGGCGATGTCGATATAGAGCCGGAGGCACTCGAGGTTCGGCCGCGGCAGGACCTCGAGCATGCGGTTGAGAACGGCGTCGGCGTTCTGCATCACCTGCGGGTTGACGTTGTCGGCGACGCACGTCTTAAAGGCGATGAGGAAGGCCTTCTCTGTTATGAAGGGAGCGGGCATAGAGCGGAGGGCGTTGGCGGTCTGGGAGGACGAATGGGACCTGCGGAGGGAGTAGAGCAGGGTGTACCAGTTGTTCGCATCCGGCTCGACGTTGTAACCTTCTGTGAGGAGACGCCAGTAGCCCAGAGTCAGATGTATCCGGCGTGTGTCCTGAAGAGCCATCAGGACAAGGGAGAGCGTCTTCATCGTGGGAGCGGGGCACAGGGGCGGTTTCTTCTGCGGGACCAAGGGTTCCCGTTTAGAGACTGTGGCACCAGGTACATCCTGTCCCTCTGGACGTCCCGAGGCAAGTTCGGCGGTTGTCTTCTCCGATTCGCGTGCCTTCCTGTCGAGATTGGTAATGGACATCGTCTGCTCTAGCAGGTCAAGAACCGACATCTTGTCCGCATTGTTCCCCAGGAGAAGTATCCGCCCCATGGCGCAGACTAACTTCTCGTCTATGACCAGCGCACCCGCCCTCCACTTGCGTATGACCTCCTCCCATATTCGCTTCCCCTGCTCTACTACCCTCGAGACATTGTCACGATGGAGCTCCTCACTGTGCCGGTCCGTCTCGGAGTGGGTGACCTTTCTCGCTTCGGCGTCGATAGTCGCGCGCAGGCCATGCAGAAGGGTCGCATATGTGATCGAGTCGGCTTTCCGTTCCCTGTCGTCGATCGTCTCCGCTACTGACATCATAGCCTCGGGGTCCAGCGCCCGGGAGCAGACTTGGAGAAGGGCATTCGTGTGGATGATGGAGGGGCGTAACCGGTTGCTTGTCAGCATGGTCATGTAAATCTTCATGGCTTCAGACACAGCCGTCTTCGGATGGTGCGATATCGAGCATCCTTTGAAGACGGTGGAGTACGTCGCCGCGTTCGGCAGCTGTTGTCGCTTCTTCATCTGCCGGTAGTGTTAGACTCCGGGTGCAAGGGCATGACCACAGGGACTCGCCGTACCTCGTTGAAGAGCTTAATCGCGGCATGGAGTCTCTGCTTCCTGAACGTGTAGTCGATCACAAGGTTCCAGCTCACGACGGCCTGACCATCCTTGCTGGCCCTTCGAGCCAGCACAAGGGCCTCCTCATAGCGGTCTTTCTCTAACCGATTCTTGACAGCGTTGGCGAGCTTATAAGGGTTCTGCAGGTAGTTCTTGTATTCACGTTCCAAGTTCCTGAGTTCGTTTTTCGTAAGGCCTTCATTACTGGCATTGGAGTTAATGATGGTCGGAACGCTATCAACATTGACCACGGTCGCCGCGCCTATCGTCGTCCGAGAGCCGGTAGCTGGTGGGCGCGGACTCTGGGTGGTTGAGACGCATCGCTTCTGGGGCTTCGATGGGAGTGTCGCGCGTGCGAGGTAGACTAGCCTCCCAGCGCCGATACTGCGGGACTGCCGTAAGCAGAGTTGGCGGGCTAGCATGACGATTTCCGGGGCATGATCTCTCTCTCCTCAGTGTATGAATCGCGCCGGCCGGACGTCGACTGTCGTGGTAATAAGGGTACCGGCGTAAAAAAAATTCGGCGCCACGCCGCCACAGTGATGGCGTTCGTTATCTTTATCAGTGCGTTGGCCTGGGGCGTTTGGCCAATTAACCATTAAATGTGGGGCAGCACCTGGCTCGCGCATCGAACGCGTCGTCGCGCATCGACGCGCCCACTAACAGCGGAGGGATGTATTAATTACGGAGGCACCACTGGCCACCACCACCATCAATTGGCCCCATACCAGACTGTTTATCCTGGCGTTGCCCACTTCATCGGCGTCTCTTCGATCAATTGAAACGCACCCTCCCTTCTATACTTGATTCCCGGCCTCTTCATTGTCATGAGAATCTAGTAGCCCCTTCAATCCGTTAAAATCCTCTGCCCATGATGTCCAAAGTCGACAGGCGCTCTAAGCTCGCCGAACTTCGCGCCGCTCGGAACGCGGGCAAGAAGATTTTCGACACGTACGAGGTCGGCGATGTGGAGCAGCTTTACGAGGAGGTTGACGAGGATGGATACAAGAAGATCGTCCGGGATCGCCTGGACCAGGACGACTTCGTGGTTGACGACAACGGCGAAGGGTACGCCGACGACGGTCGCGAGGAGTGGGACCGTGTTGGTCGCTACGACTCGGAGAGTGAAGACGAGCTGGCAGATCGGGGCCAGTCAAGCAAAGCAGGTATGCTTTCTCCATCCCTTCGTGGCTGCTCGTTCTTCGGAATTCCGCTGACCCCATTATAGCCAAGAAGCAGAGAGAAGAGGACAAGGCGAAACGGGATGCCAATGACCGTGACATTACCGAGTTCTTCACGAAAGGAGCGGCGAAGGCCCAGCCAAAACCCAAGGCAAGTTGACTGTCTGATTCCGTGTCCTGTCCGTCGGCTAACCTTGCCTGGACCTGTAGGCAGTTAAGACGAAGGATGACGATGAATTCCTCACCGGCCTTCTCGGCGAGTTCGATCACAACATCCCCGCTCCTCTTCCCCGGTCGGCGAAGCGTAGCAGGTCTCCTGTGCCACGGAAAGTGCGGATACAGTCGCCGTCTCCGGAACCTGTCACAAAGAAGACAAAAGTACTCGACGACCGGCTGCCATCGCCTCCCGCGGCTGGGGCAGAAGACGACCTCATCCCTCCAATAGACGACCCCCTTCCGTCCGATATTCCCATGAGCGACCCGGCACCCTCATCGCCTGCAGCCAAGGCCGCTGAACGCAAGACTCAGATTAAGGAGGAGCCCAAGGAGGACGATGAGGAGGACATGATGGAAATAACCCATGCTGGCGGCGTCGCAGCCACGAGCGTTAACATTGCCGGAAAGCGCCCGCTGAAGAAGGAAGTCAAGGCCGCAGCTTATCCAACTCCTGCCAGCTCGTCTCCGCCGGCACCGGCGCCGGCGCCGGCCGATGTTGACTCCTCGTCTTGGAACGACCTCACAAACAATCTCAACGTAATATCCTCACCGAGCGAGGGTCGAGCCGTCCGGAAGATCGACTACAAGGATGCGATTGAGGAGGACGGTTCCCTCAACATGTTCTGGACCGACTATACCGAGGTCAACGGAAGTCTCTGTCTCTTTGGCAAGGTGCTAAACAAGAAGACGAAATCCTACGTTAGCTGCTTTGTCAAGGTTGATAACATCCTGCGAAAGCTCTACTTTTTGCCTCGGGAGACTAAGGTTGAAGACGGCGTCGAAACGGACGAGGAAATTTCCCTAGCGGATGTCTTCGGCGAGGTTGATGAGATCATGACGAGCCTGGGCGTCGATAGGACCAAGGTGAAGACATGCACTCGGAAGTACGCTTTCGAGCTGCCGGGAATTCCTAAGGAGGCGCAATATCTCAAGCTCCTCTATCCATACACAAGTGAGTCTAGCCTGCATCTCTCCTGGGGATTGAACTTTTCTAATCTGAGGCAGAGCCGCAACTTGACCCGAACAAGCCTGGGAAGACGTTTTCCCATGTTTTCGGTACAAACACGGCACTGTTTGAACAGTTCGTCCTCTGGAAGAACATCATGGGCCCCTGCTGGCTGAAGATCAAAGATGCCGACTTTGAGTCTCTCAAGAACGCCTCCCACTGCAGGCTCGAAGTTCTTGTTGACCATCCCAATATGGTTTCCCCGTTAGAGAGCGATTCATTGGACGCGCCCCCCCTGACATTGATGAGCATTGCCATGCGGACAACCTTTAATACGCGCGACAACAAGCAGGAGATTCTTGCCCTTAGTGCGAGAATTTTCGAAGACGTGTCCCTTACTGATACCACACCGGCGGACAAGCTGCCATGCAGGACATTCACCATCATCAGGCCCAACGGGTCTGCATTTCCTCTCGGATTTGAGGGTTTGGCGAAGAGGAGGAACAGGGGCATGATCAAGATGATGAAACAGGAGCAAGAAATGCTCGCCTTCTTCCTAGCTCAGGTTGACATGGTCGATCCTGATGTGATTCTGGGACACCAACTTGAAGGTGTCGATTACAGCGTCCTCCTTAACCGCCTCCATGAGAAGAAAACACACCAGTGGTCTCGTCTCGGGCGGCTGAGGCGGTCACAATGGCCTTCATCCATCGGGAAGCTGGGCGGCAATGTCTTTGCTGAGCGTCAGATCATCGCCGGTCGCCTCCTCTGCGACCTAGGCAATGATGCGGGCAAGTCCATCATGTTCAAGTGCCAGTCCTGGAGCTTGACGGAAATGTGCAACATTTATCTCCCTGGGAGACCCCGGCGGCGAGACGTGGACAACGAGACGGCCCTTAAGACTTGGGCGACTACCAAGGAGGGCTTCATGGACTACATCACTCACATGGAGGCCGACACCTACTACATCGCTGCCCTCTCGCTGCAGATCCAGATGCTTCCCTTGACCAAGGTTCTTACGAACCTTGCTGGTAACTCTTGGGCGCGAACGCTCACTGGTACCCGTGCCGAGCGTAATGAGTACATTCTCCTACACGAGTTCCACAGGAACAAGTACATCTGCCCAGACAAGCAGACCTGGAGGGGCCGACAGAAGGCGGAGGAGGATGACGCCCAAGAGAATGAGGACACGAAGAAGAAGGACAAATACAAGGGAGGCTTAGTCTTCGAGCCTGAGAAGGGTCTCTACGACAAGTTTGTGCTCGTCATGGACTTCAACTCCCTGTACCCCTCCATCATTCAGGAGTTTAATATCTGCTTTACTACGGTTGAGCGAGACGGCTTGGTAAGGTGACCCTGGAACGCTTCTTTATCCTGATCACTGACCGAAGCTCTAGTCCGCGGACGAGGAGGTAGTGCCCGAGGTACCGAGCTCGGATCAGCCTCAGGGCATCTTCCCTAGACTTATTTCCACGCTTGTCAGCCGGAGGCGTCAAGTGAAGTCGCTCATGAAGGACAGGAATGCAACGACGGAGCAGCTCGCCACGTGGGACATCAAGCAGCTTGCGCTGAAGCTGACGGCTAACTCGATGTACGGATGCTTGGGCTACAGCAAATCTCGTTTCTACGCACGGCCGCTGGCGATTTTGACGACCGCCAAGGGTCGCGAGATTTTGCAAAGCACAAAAGAACTGGCCGAGGGCCAATCTCTGCAGGTCATCTATGGTGATACCGATTCGGTCATGATTAACGCAAACGTCAACAGCGTGGCAGACGCGATCAAGGTCGGCAACGAGTTCAAGAAAATGGTCAACGACAGATACAGACTCCTAGAGATCGACATCGACAACATCTTCAGGCGCATCCTCCTACAGGCGAAGAAGAAGTACGCAGCCATCAGCCTAGTAGAGAAGGAGGGCAAGTTTGTGGAGCAGATGGAAGTCAAGGGCCTCGACATGAGGCGCCGCGAGTACTGCCAGCTGTCCAAGGATATCTCTAGCCGCATCCTGAACGAGGTCCTCTCGGGCGACGAAGTGGAGGTCTCTGTGGGCCGCATTCACGAATACCTGAGAGAGGTCTCGGGCCAGATGCGAGAGCTTACTATCCCAACCAGCAAGTACATCATCTTCACTCAGCTCGGAAAGGCCCCCAAGGAGTACCCCAATGCGGATTCTATGCCTCAGGTTCAGGTAGCCCTTCGGGCCATGGCTCGTGGCAAGACAGTCCGCAAGGGCGACGTCATCTCCTACATCATCACCGGCGACCCAAGCTCGTCCGAACCGGCCCCCAAGCGCGCGTACGCCCCTGGCGACGTCACGAAAGCGGACTCGGGTCTTTCGCCGGATGTGGAGTGGTACATCGGCAAGCAGATCTTCCCGCCCGTCGAGCGTCTCTGTGCCAATATTGGCGGGACCTCGCCGGCGCAGCTTGCGGACAACCTGGGCCTCGACATCAAGCGCTATGTCAGCAACACCACTAGCCAGTCGGCATCCCGGGACATGGAGATCCACCCGCTCGAATCACAGATCCCTGACGAGGTACGATTTGCTGAGTGCGTGAGGCTCTCTCTCCGGTGCCGCGCCTGCAAGGAGTCCACCGTATTCGAAGGCCTTGTTTCGAGCCCAGAGCTCGTTTCAAATAGCGGCGTCATGTGTGGCAGTTGTAAGGCCGTCATCCCGACGCTATCGATCGTCGCTCAGGTTGAGCATGCGGTGAGGAGGGAGACGACGCGATACTACGAGGGGTGGCTCGTGTGCGACGACTCGTCCTGCGGAGCTCGGACGCGGCAAATGAGCGTCTATGGCACGAGATGCCTAGGTCCACGTGGCCTGGCGCGTGACTGTCTTGGGAAGATGCGTTACGAGTACTCAGAGAAGGCGATCTATAACCAGCTGTTGTACTTCGCGTCGCTGTGGGATGTTGAGAAGGCGAAGGAGGCGGCCAAGGCGGGCAGTGAAATGAAGACGGAAGCCAGGGACAAGGTGCTTGCCGGAGCAGAATATAACAAGAAAAGGTTCGGGACAGTCAAGGGGGTTGTAGATGGGTATCTGGATAAGTGTGGGAGGCAGTGGGTTGCGATGGACAACCTGTTTGCGAAGCTTGGGTTTGAGGTTTAAAGACCATAGATGGACGTCGTGTGACACGGACTGACTGGGGTTTACTTGGCGAGGGTACTTGGCGACGGCAGGGCCTGGGTATGGTTGCTTTCTTGGGTTACGATCCGGCGTTTAGGGGGTTTCATCGTGTATGGAATGAACTGATGCATTAGCTGAGTTTAAGGGTCATTTTGATCAACAGTTCCGGTAGCGTTCCGCCGTTGTAAGTCGTAAGCTGTAGTCGCCGTCTCGACCGTGTTAACTCGTTCATTTTTACACACTGTCGTTCCTACATTTCAGCCACATTTCAGCCAGACCACAGCCACATTGCGGTCCTCACTTCGCGCCTCGTCGCGCGCTTGCCAAATTCGGCCAAGGATTTGGAACGCAGTATTGCAAGGCAGACAATGGCGCCTGAATGAGCAATTGAAGAATGTGCCATCGGATGAGGGCAAAAGCAGAACATCCCCAAATACCCTTTTTGTACGCTCTTTAATTCCTGCTGCAATCTTTTGTTTCTGGTCTTGCGATACCCGTTGAGCATCACCCGTACCAACGACTTTCGATGAATCCGCTTTGATCCCGATTACCCTACAGTATTCTCTTGATTCGAAGCTTGAGCCGCGCCGCCCGACTGCTAGCGATTCCTATCATATACATACACGAAAATGCCGATCGCGACACCTGGCGGCCACGGCATCCCCGCTGTCGCCGCCTGCGCCACCTTTCTTGACGATGCCCTCGAGCGCGCGGAGAAAGTGAAAGACACGGCGTCGATAGAACCGCCGCTGACAAAGACTGAGCTTGGAGACGTGTCGGCGCAGCTATCGGCTACATTCGATGAAAAACTAGGGCCTCTAGAGGCTGGCGAAGGGGAGGACGCTGCTGCGAAGGCAGAGCAGCGCAAGATACGGACATTTGCTATGTTCGAGACTGCGGCAAGAGAGCTATTTAGCCACCTGATAGTAAGCAATTACAGTCTGAGCCGACACCTTTGGATGAACGATGAATCTAAGACGTACATAGGCCACAACATCGATCGAAACGCCCCAGTTCGTCCGCGTCTGGAACTTCCTCGACCTCCTCGCCATCCTTTCGGACGACTCACGATGCGACCCAGCCCTCCTCTTCTGGCTCGTTGAGGAGCTACTGGACAGCCAGACTATCTCAGGATGTCGGCGCATCTTCGACTACCTCGAGTCCCGCCGCGAGCGCATCACGGCGCGCCACTTCAAACAGAAGCAACTTGTCATTCTCCGTAGCTGTAATGAGCTTCTGCGACGGTTATCGAGGGCTGAGGACACGGCGTTCTGCGGCCGCGTGTTCATTTTCATGTTCCAGAGCTTCCCGCTGGGGGATAAGAGCTCCGTGAACCTTAGGGGAGAGTACCACGTGGAGAACATCACCACATTCGACCAGCCGCCACCGAAGGGGGAAGAGTCGGCCGCCGAGGCCATGGAAGTGGATTCGGACCCTGTGAAAGAAGGAGAGCAGAAGGGGCCGTCGCTCAAGGCCGTGACTTTCGATCCGAAGAAGATGCCCGGCGGCGAGCCGCTCGATACGAACAAGTTTTACCCGGTATTCTGGTCGCTGCAGGATAGCTTCAGTCAACCGAAGAAGCTTTTTGATGCGGCATACTTTGCAAGGTTCCAGGGAGCAATGGAGACGACGATGACGGCGTTCCGCGCTATCCAGGTTGAGAATGGGAGGTCGTCGAAGACGTCTGAGGAGGCGCGGAGGAATCTTAAGAGGAAGAGGGATGAGGGTGATGAGGACCTCGCGAATGCGTTCAATCCGAAGTATCTCACTAGCAGGGATCTTTTTGAGTTGGAGGTGAGTATAGAATGGGTTTGGATTTTGATCTGGGCTAACATTTGAGTAGATCAGCGACCTTTCATTTCGGCGGAATATTCTTGTGCAGGCACTCATCACCATGGATTTCCTCCTATCGCTCTCTTCTAAGGCAAAGGAGAAGCTTGCAGCGGCTAAAGTTCACAACAAGTCAGTCATGTACTTGGATCAACGCCTCAGCGATGAAGAGGTATGCGCCCCTTTTCTCTATTATTCATAGATGCCTTTCTGACAGGTGGCAGACAAAATGGGCTACGGATATGAAACGCTCCATAGCGGACTACCTAAGGCAAGGGTTCGAAGGTCCGTACTTCTATCGCATGGTCGAGACCGTTCTATCCCGCGACAAGAATTGGGCCCGGTGGAAGGCCGAGAACTGTCCCTCCATCAGCCTTCCCCCCGTATCCCCTGAGCTCTTCCTCGAAGCGAAGAAGGCAGTCCAGCGCAATACCACTAACAAGCGGTTGCGGCCGACACCGATGGGATCGCTCAATCTCGACTTCTTGAAGGACACCGACCACGAGGCAGCGATGGCGAGGCTTCAGGACCCTGAGCGACACGCTGCGCCTGAGCTAGAAAGTTTCAAGCGCAAGATCGCGGACGACGATTTCGAGATCGAAATGCCGACGAATAACGAGTCCAAGGCAGCTGCTATCGATGGGAAGGCGAGCAAGTCATGGCGAGCGCTGAGGATCGCTGCCCAGACTAAGCTGGCAGCCTTCGACAAGATCGATGATCCAGAGAAGATCGACGTTATATTCGAGCCGCTTGTTGAGGACGAGGATATAGAGGATGAGATTGTCGACGGTGCAATTTTGCCTGCCGATAAGCGGCTCGTCGTTGTATCAGGGCTCCCGGGCTCCGGGAAGACGACCATTATTGATGCGCTCATGGAGAAGAGACCGGGGGTCTTCGGCAAGGTAGTCCGGCACACGACGAGAGAGGCGAAGGAGGGTGAGGTCGATGGGAAGGACTTCCACTTTGTGAGTAGGGAGGACTTCAATGTTATGGTCAATAACGACCAGTTTATTGAGTTTGGAGGGGACGGTGACCAGTACGGGACCAGTAGGCGGGTTATTGAGAGCATTGGCCCAAAGGTGCCGGTCGTTGAGGTTGCTCCCGAGGTGAGTCCCGCACAGCTACGACTTTGCGCGGTTGATGTTTATTAACGACTACAGTCTGTCCAACTGGTTAAAGAGATGCTCTACCCTGCGCGCTTCGTGGCGGTCAAATCTCCACAGGGGGCCTATGAGCAGCGGCTAAAGGATGCAGAGAAGTACTCGGCAGAGACCATCTTTTCTCTCCTTGAGCAAGCAGATATGGATGTTGAGGGCACTGATGAGGTGGTTGTGAACGAGGAGGCCCAGGCCGCCGCCGCCACCCTGGAGAACTTTATCTACGAAAGGGAGGGCAAAGGTGAGACGGGAAGGGAGGAGACGGAAGAGAAGGTTGAGGCGAAGGTGGAGGAGAACACCCAAGAAAACCCAGGTGAGAATGAAGAGGCAACGGATGGGAAGGGCACCACGGCGGAAGTGAATAAGACGAACGGGGACACGGCACAGGAGACGGCACAGGAGGGCGTTGATCGAGAGATGACAGGGGGTCCTACCGATGTATAGCATGGGTATATGTTTGTATCATTTGAACAAGAATATGGCATAGAATAACCGCACCGTACAATTGGCATTTTGAGGTCGGCTTGGGCAGCGCATCCTTGTCTCTACCGAGCTCAATTCAGATTTTGATGATTAAAGTTTATGGTTGATGCGGTCAATACCTATGTAGCCCCTGTACCTTGCTGGGAGCCCCCTGTGACGTGGCGCATTTTAGGCTGCTGTAGCTGAGGTCTCCACAATCCCGCATAATTGGCTCCCATACAACGAGGCGGCGATTTTTTCGGCCGGCAGCCTTCTTGGGAACGTCACGCCGCGACAACAATCGTCGAGCGAACCGGTCGCGGACTTTTCGAATTGGTCTTACACCACAGCCCGACACACACATAAACGCCGTTCGAACTTCAACCCCATTCCAATCTTCTCCGAACGCTAAGAGATCATCCGTCATGCCCAAGCCAAAGCGCCAAAAAGGCGCCAAGAAGTCCGCGCCAGAGCCCGCGACGGAGCCCGCGTCTGCGGAAGCCCCCGTCACATCAGCCGAGTCGACCAAGGCCGCGACGGCAGCAGCAGAGACGCATCAGGACAATAAGTGGGCGCCGTTGGCGAAAAAGCACTGGCTAGGCAAGGCGCAGGCGCCAAAGAAGGTGAAGAACGATGTGGTCAAGGGCGAGCTGTGGGACATACTAGAGAGGGACGGGTTCCGGTACGGGGCGCTGCTGGCGCTGGAGAGCCTGCAAACCGTGGAGAACTATCTGTGGCCTGGCTTCAGCGAAGACGCGTCGAATTACCACGTGTTACTTCTGGTACTGCTTGCGAATGTGAAGAAGAGGGAGCAGTTGGAGACGTGGAGTAAGTCAACCGTAGCCTCCTGTTCCGAGAGCTGATTACTGACGGAGGTCGGCGGGTATTAGGCATCTTCCAAGACAGACCGGACGATTTCTCCGCCCTGTTCAGGAGGGTACTGTCGCTCCTCCTCGACCGGACACTCTCCGCCGCCGTCCGCACGCATCTCCTCTCGTTCCTCGTGCATGCCTTCCAGAGCCTCGACTCCATTATCGTCAGGAAGGAGTGCGTGCCCCTGGTGGCCATCTCCATATGGCACAACCTCTCAACAGAGGAGCTGCGCGAGGCGAAGCTCGCTAAGCACAATACACTGAGGAAGGCGTGGAGGGCGTCGCTCAAGAGGTATGATGCTGCTGACGATGCGACGAAAGCTCGTCTGCGGTTCGAGAGGTCGTGGCTCTACACTCTTGTGTTGGACTATCTGCGACTACTACATGCAGATTCGAGTTCCAATGGTACGATCTCGTGCCCCATTCTCGGCCAAGACATGCGCTAACTTCGCCTAGATGACGTTCTCTATTGCGAACGCTTCACGGAATTCCTTGCCGATCTACAAAGCCAGCTACCCACGAGACGATATGTCAACACCCTTCTACAGGACCTTCACATAATCCCCGCCGTACGCCTATCACCAATGTATAACGACGAGGACAACGCGCTTCTCCGTGACCTCTACTCGCTCCTCTGCCACTACACCTTTTTCCCCATCGACGACCACACCTTTGCCCAATACAGCCAAACCGAAGCCTACGAGAGGCATTGTGCCGATCTGAGGAATCTACAGCGTATTGCGGTTAAGCACTTTGAGGAAAAGCTCAAGCTACTGGCCCTGTCTAATTTCTCAGCGATTGATACGCGGGAAGACCTCCAGCCCCTGCTTGAGGTCTTGACCGATGATGAGCTCGTTGAACTAGTGAAGCTGCTTTTACTTCGAACGACGTACCCCGAGTCCCTGAATTTCCCTGTGGACCGGAAGTTCCTCATGCATGTGGTAGTCTCAACCTTTGAGCGTCGTAAGAGCTTCCAGGAGATGACGCGCGATATGAACATCGTGCCGACCGAGCAGACGCTGTTCGAGAGCACCCAGCTTCGTTCAGATGACTATGATGGGTCACGGCCGCTTGCTCTTCCGAAGATGAAGCTACAGTATCTGTCCGTGGGAGACTTCTTGTGGAGATCACTCGTGCTCTACAGGTGCGAATCTTTTCACGGCATCAGGGAGAGCATTCTGGCTGCGCTCCGCCGGCTACGCCCTGAGCCGGGCCGGACTGGCGGTGTTCACTTTCCGGGGGCATCGAAGATGGCTCTCCCCATATCGAAGCCAACGTAAGTTCCAGTCATCATCGGCGTCTTTTGGTTATGTGTCGCTAACGCGAATTCTAGGATCCTTGAGGTTGCTCCGCCCAAGGTCGGGGAATCGGACCCTTCCATTGTCCGGGCCGAAATTACTCTCGAAGTCCGCCGCCTAGCGCACCATGTGAGGAGGGACTGGGACTCTCTCCGCCCCGATGACGTGGTGTTCTTACTATCGATTTCTCCCTCGGGAGGCAAGGCTAATGGTGGTGCCGATGACGAATCCGCGGCGGAGAAAGAGGGAGTCGTTACCGTCCGCACCGCCGAGGTTATCCAGATGACGGATGAGAAGGGTAGGACAATTCGAGATGCGGCCGGTGGCTTTGAGGGCCGACGTCGTCTAGTGCTCAAGCTTGACCCCAAGACATATGCTAGGGATGCGGCGCGGACGTCGGCTGGGAAGCCCGACGTATACGAGGGTATCAATCTCGTCCTACGCCGCCACAGCAGGGAAAACAACTTCAAACCGGTGTTGGAATCTATCCGCGACCTTACGCTCACGGATGTGCCACTGCCCTCATGGCTGCACGAGGTCTTCCTAGGCTACGGTGATCCGGCGGCTGCGACATACCGACAACTTCCCAACCGTCTCAAATCGGTCGATTACAGAGATACTTTCCTGGACTGGCAGCATCTTATTGAGAGTCTCCCAGGCAAGATCGTCGAACCGAGCGATGACGCGTCAGGAAGCTTTGGCCCACCCTACGTACTTGAGAGCCTGGAGAAGGCTCAAGAAGAGCCCACAAAGCCATCTAAGAAACGACGACGAGGTCCCGAACCCGAGCTCATCGCCGACGTTGAGACGCTCAAGGTATCAACATATACGCCGCCGAACAATGGGCCGTACCCCACGGATGCGCCCAAGCTGAACACGGTTCGCTTTACGCCCGCGCAGGTTGAGGCGATCATGTCGGGGACACAGCCCGGGCTTTCCATCATCGTCGGGCCTCCCGGTACAGGCAAGACGGACGTTGCGACTCAAATCATCAACAACATCTACCATAACTTCCCGGAGCAGAAGACACTCTTGATAGCACACAGCAACCAGGCGCTGAACCAGCTGTTTTCCAAGATTGTGGCTCTCGACATTGATGAGAGGCACCTCCTTCGCCTGGGACACGGCGAGGAGGAGTTGCAGACGCAATCAGAGGGTAGCTTCAGCAAGCTAGGAAGAGTGGACTCCATCATGGAGAACAGGGACAAGTTTCTCACCGAAGTCAGCAGACTCGCGGCCAGCATAGGCGCTCCCGGTGCCCACGGGAACTCGGCGGAGACGGCGGGCTATTTCCGCTCGGTATACGTCGAACCGGCGTGGGCGCGTTTCTCTGAGGTCCTCGACAACGAGGAGTCCTCCAGCAGTGACATTGCGGCGGCGTTCCCATTCCATGGCTACTTCGCAGATGCCCCGCAGCCCCTGTTCCCCGAGGACGCCGATCGCGAGGCCACTGCAGAGATCGGAAAGGGGTGCTACCGCCACATCTCAAAGATCTTCGACGAGCTCGCCGACATCCTGCCCTTCGAGATCCTGCGCCGGGACCGCGACAAGTCCAACTACCTGCTCACGACCAACGCGCGCATCGTGGCCATGACGTCGACGCACGCCGCCATGCGCCGAGCGGAGATAGCGTCGCTGGGCTTCCACTACGACAACGTGGTCATGGAGGAGGCGGCGCAGATCACCGAGATCGAGAACTTCATCCCGCTAGCTATGCAGAAGCCCAAGAGCGGCAAGATGCGGCTGCAGCGGGTGGTGCTGTGCGGTGACCACCTGCAGAACTCGCCCGTGGTGCAGAACCTCGCATTCCGGCACTACGCGAACCTCGAGCAGAGCCTCTTCTCGCGGCTGGTGCGCCTGGGGTCGCCCACCATCACGCTCGACCTGCAGGGGCGGGCGCGTCCGAGTCTCGCAGCGCTCTACAGCTGGCGGTATCCCAAGCTCGGGAACCTGCCGCACGTGGAGAAGAGCCAGGAGTTCCTGACCGCCAACGCGGGGTTCCGGTACGACTACCAATTCATCAACGTGCCTGACTACCGCGGTAAGGGGGAATCGGAGCCGACGCCTCATTTCATACAGAACCTGGGCGAGGCGGAGTACGCGGTGGCAGTGTACCAGTATATGCGGCTGCTGGGGTATCCGAAGGAGAAGGTCACGATCCTGACGACGTACGCTGGGCAGAGGGCGCTGGTGATGGATGTTCTGAAGCACCGGTGCGCGGGGAACCCTGTGTTTGGGATGCCGAGGGTTGTAGCTACGGTGGACAAGTACCAGGGAGAACAGAACGACTGTGAGTGCTCGCGTTTGACTTCTATCCGCCTTTAGCAAAGTGATACTAACTCTGGCAAATAGACATCATTCTCTCGCTTACGAGAACGAAGAAAGTGGGCTACCTACGCGACATTCGGCGAATGACAGTCGCGCTATCGCGTGCGCGCCTCGGCCTGTATATTCTGGGCCGATGCGAGGTATTCGAGGCTGTGTACGAGCTGCGGCCGGCGTTTGAGCAACTATTCGCCAGGCCGGACAAGCTGACACTCGTGACGGGGGAAATGTGGCCGAGCAAGAGGGTCACGGCGGACGAGGAGGGGCCGGTAGAGGGCGAGGTTGTGATGGAAGGGGTGGAACATTTGGGCCAGTACGTCTTCGAGATGACGAGGACGAGGATGGAGAGCATGGCTATCGAGAGTGCGGCGGGCCAGAGCGTTGTGGAGGAGGTTGTGGATGAGGGTGAAGGCGAGGGGGCGGTACTTAGGGATGAGGATGTGGATGAGGATGTGGATGAGGATGAGGATGATGGGGACGGGGAGGGCCTTGGGGATGAGGCTGGGGATGAGGAGGCGTGATGGCTGGAGGGATATCTGTAAAACGCTGTGTTCAACTGGTCTACTGGAGTTCTATTAGAGGCAAGAAACGTCATACTGGCTCCTTCCGAATAATCCCATCGTGCCTTCTTGGCTTAGCCGCTCCGTCCCTCGTCGGAATCTCTTCCTCGCTCCTTCCTTTGCCAAACCGCACCCGCAGGATCGGCGGTGTGTGCGAAAGCGCCATCGGGGGAGACCCTGCCAACCCGGCCTCCCCTGACAGAAGACAATTTAAGCGTGGAGACTGTCGATCTCGATGGCCACCCAGCGCCGTGGCGACAAAAAGGGCCTGCTTGTTCAACGGCAGGAGTGGAAAAGAGGAAACGGGCGGGCCGGAAATATATCAAGTATCACAAACTCTTGTCCGGAACCGACGGGGTAAGTCCGCCTCTGGCTAACGGCCCAGTATCTATGGTTGGGAGGTGGAGAATTGTGACTGATCATGTTTTCGTTGTATAATATCCTGGCTGGACTAACTGGGCCGTGCATCATACGACATGCGACCGCGGACAACGGGTCATTTTCAGAAGTCTACCCCGCCCATTTCGCTTGTTCCGCTTGCGAAGCCCGGTTGCAAGGGCGCAATTCAGGACTGCCGAACTAATGTCCAACGGCCACATGGCCGGAGTGGTCAAGCCTTGGCCACGGCTGTCAATGGGATTAGCAGGTAGCAGGAAGGGAGATGACATGAAACCGGGGCGCCCTAAGCGACAGACAAGTCACAGACCATAACGCCCCGCTCGGGATACCACGACGTCCCCCTTGGGTGGAGGCAGAAAGTGGCAGAGGATCTCTTTATTAGCCTCCACCGCGCCGTCCTGCGGTGCTACCGTCTGTCTTTGTGCCTTCGGTATTTTTTCTAAATTACATTTGTGGCTTATATTACCTCCAGGACCGTCGCTCACCCTTTCGTACTCCGCTTCATTCCCTTGTCATAACGAATATTGGTCGTGTGCTATCCCGGATCAACGATGACCGGAAGTAACCCCGCGAAAGAGCAGTCCGCGTCGCCGAAGGGAGCGGGGGCTACCACTAGTCCGAAATCGACTGGTGGCAGTCCCAGGAGTAAGTCCGGGTCGCCGAAGACGCCAGCCGCCGGCTCTAGTCCGAGATCCCACGGTAGTCCCGGCGATATAGCCCCGATCGCCGATCCCGGTGTTGAGCAGACCCTCGAAGCCGATGAGGTCGAGAATCCTGAGGACGACGACGATACCGATTCGGCTCTCGGTGAGCCTGCCACGTCGACTGCCTCAATCGCTTCGAGCATCTTGCGATATAGGACAATCCACGGGCGGAGATTCCATAGCGATACAGGAAATGCCCTCTACTGGTCCGTTAAGACGATCAAATAGCGTCGAGGGGTTCGCACTCGTTTGCTGACGACTGTTGGTGCTCAGGGGATCCAATGACGAAGTTCAAAGCGAATCGATGGATATTATGTGATTCACCCGACCTCATGATGATTGCTTTAGTCTAACCCGCCTCTTAGCCATCATATGTGGACGATTGCTCTAGATGGCAAGCTCTATCTTGCACCTCTCTCGCCCGATATCGAGGCATGTCTATACTTTGCCGGGGTGGTAATAGAATGACAAAGGGATACTAACACAAGAAAACTATAGAAAGCCGTAGATATCGGTTGCGGAACGGGTAGGGCGCTTTCCTCCCCTCTCCCGTCTTTCGAAATGCCAAACTAACAACATTCCCCTTATATAGGCATGTGGGCTATGTAAGTGCTGTTTTCCGTGCGCAGCGTCCTAGGCGAATTCCATTAACTAATGAACGCGACAGCGACTTCGCCGATGAGTTTCCCAGCTGCGAAGTCATCGGCACCGATATCTCCCCCATTCAGCCTAGCTGGGTCCCTCCCAACCTGAAATTCGAAGTCGACGACTGTACGCAGGAGTGGACGTGGGATCCTGACTCGTAGACTACGTCCACATCCGCTACCTCGTCGGCACCATCGGGGACTGGACAGACCTCTTCAAGCAAGCTTACAAGACTCTGAAGCCCGGCGGCTACCTTGAGAGCTTCGAGGCATCGCCTTACATCGAGAGCGACGACGGCACGATCACGCCCAAGATGGCTATGGGCCAGTGGGGCGACATCTTTGTCGAGGGCTCTAAGAAGACTGGGCGCTCGTTCACGGTTCTCTCGGATGGCACGCAAAGGACGGCGATGGAAGAGGCTGGGTTCGTTGACTTGCAGGAGTGGAACTACAAGGTATGTCCCCTAACTCCGTGATGATGTGATGATGGCGGCAAAGACGGTCTAACATGGTGACTTTGAAAGTGCCCGCTAAGCCCCTGGCCTAAAGACCCCAAGCTAAAGGAGATGGGCCTATTCGGCGAGGCCTTCGCGACACGCGACCCCGAAGGCTTCTTGACCTTCGTATCCAGCATCCTCGGGTGGTCAAGGGAACAGTTTATGGTATTCAATGCCATGTTCCGCAAAGAGGTCCACGACTATAAGAACCATGGCTACTTCCGCATCAAGGTCGTGTGGGGACGCAAGCCGTAAAGGATACGGCGTATGGGCATGGTGACTAGCGTATTAAATATATACTACGCTGTAGTTAGGCTCAAACCTCATTGGTCTCTCGCCTGTAGACAGATTGTAGTGATGTCTTTGTCTGCGAGATCGATACGAAGATAACTCTTGAGCTGAATGCACTTGTTGAAAGCCGAGCGTCTAGACACCCTAGACATCTTACCTGCTGGGGCTCAGAATCGGGTTTGCGAGTGGTCCTTGCGATGGATCGCGCACATGTTATAGTACTAGCTATCGAATTCATGCCTCCATGTAAGGGTGAGTATCATTTTTTAACTCCTACTACAGACTGATGTCCTAGACCATCCTTTCGCCAAAGACGTTGTTCCTAGACGTCACCATCTTGTCCTCTACCAGGATAGTGGTGTTAATCCGCTCATTAGTCCCATCTATGCCACCCTTGTCAGCGAGCATCTGTAAGTTCCCCAGCAGGCCTTACGGTCATATGGTTCGCAGTAGCCTGTTGTAGGACTCTGGCAGAATATGCTCTTTTGCACCAACCTCACAGAGCTGCATCTTTGTAACCAGTTCCCGTGAACGAGTGGTTATAAATTTGGACGATAAGAATGAGCCGCGCTGCTGGAGCGAATATTATAGGCACAGACAGCCTTGGCGAGGTCAGTTATGGCCGTACCGAAGTTGGGGAATTGCGGGCGACAGTAATGAGACCATTCTGCAAGTCCATTAAGATGAGTATGGCTGAGATGGCCGAGGCGGAGTTTATGATTAGGGTCGGCTGGTGTTAGTTGAACACGGAGGGCTTCATTCCTCATGTTGATTTACGTGCAGGTACTCTCCGCCGTCTGATAGACCGGTAGTTCATAACTTTGGCCCCCAAAGTCCTTGCTACAGCTGGTATGTCTGAACTGCTCAACTTCCACTGTAAGCTTGATGCTGCTTCTCACAGAAAGGTTGGCGGGTCGCTACTATAGTTATCCTCCATCAAAGGACATCAAGGGACTCTCTAATTTCCAAACAACGAATTGAAATTGCACAACAGCTATAGCAGGCGACAGGTTCTATTTTCATAGGGAATAACTAACCTCAGCAAGTAACATTGCTAATCTCTATAACTCATACCTTAAAACCTCTCAACTATTAAGTTATTCTTATACCCAAGAATCGCCTTGTAAGCCCGCGCCATGGAGTTCAGCTATAAGTTTATCCTTGATAAACTAATGCCCAGGCCGGAACTTGTCTGCATAAAGGCATCCTTGCGCTAGTTGAACGCCGCTATAGAGCGGCGTTTGTGCATTCTGCTAGGTATGAAGAAGGGCTCGTTCATGACGTCCGTATCGTCCCCGTCGGACACGAGCTTAGAGAACTAGGAGATCACAGGGAGTGCATTTAACTAACCTTCTTATTGGCCGCCGGCACGGTCCGTCCGAGGCAATCCTTCCCGAGGAACACGACCATGCTGCATCGCGTTGTCGACATCGACCTGGCGGTTCCTTTTTGACGCGTGGGTGGAATGGGTGGAGTGGGTGGTATAGTAGGTATGTAAGACGGCAAACTGATGGCTTGGACTGGATGGTAAGGGTCTCGGCTAGCACCTGCCCCGCCTCTTTCGTAAATCCACCATTGAACTCAGTCACTTCTCTCGGAGCAGGACAGCTTCAGCTCCATGACGAAGGGTAATGAGGCTCAGACAATTGTTTTCTGTACAGGTGTGTGGCTTAGCGGAATGTCAATCGGCCAAAACTCTGCTTCAACATAGAATCCGACCAAGGACAAGGATTCGGATAGAACGGCAAGAGGAACGCTGTCAGCCCGATGCAGTGAGAGTGAGCCAAAGATGTTGGCAAGTTCCCGCGAGACAAGAGCGTGGATTAGAAATGCAGTCCCGAGGGTACCCTGGCCGAGGAGCTCTCATGCTCACTGGCAGACACCCGCTGCTGCTGCCTGGCGACCAGCCGTCCTCGTTTGTTATGGAATAATGGCCAATCGTTGGAATCGGCTGTGGGCGGACAAGCCTGCTCAGCGGAGTGGAGGCGGCAGGATGTGGCAAGACCGGCTTTCACATGTACATTGGGAGGTGGCGGATTACTGCCCTATTAAAAGCGCACTTTTTTTCCCCTTGGGTTACTAGGCTAGGCCTCTCGGAATCCTGCCCAGGGATGCGTTAGTGGTTGGTCGGAAGAGAGGCAGATCAAGAGCGTGTTAAAAAAGACGCAACTTGACGAGTGCAGCTTGGCTCGAGTCCTGATTAGGGCTGGGCTAGACTTTTCTTTGTATCCTTGGGCAGCACCGAATCCGGCTATGCCGCATCATAGTGGACGTGGCGGGGGAGGGGTGTGCGGGATGACAAAGGGTCGTGGTTGGGCCGGTCGACGGGCACACGCGGGAAGGGCCGTTAGGATAGGTGGGCCGTCACTGGCCGCCTGGAACCTGCCAGGACAGAATATCAGTCTGTCACATATGCAAGAAAGAGAGCCTGTATGCCACTTATTCTCACCACGACTGTTGGGTTTCACTACGATGAAGACAGCTGAGAGCCCGATTAACCCCAGCACAGAGGATCTACAAGGCAACCCGGAAGTCCTTCGTCCCATGCCCCAGGCGTCACAAGTCTTCTTTCCAGCCGGCACTTCCAAAACGATGGGCGATGCCGTTCGGGCGATCGCCAAGAGCCGCATACGGGTATTCGCGACAGGTCCGGACCCTCCGACTCCTGCACGCCGCGTTTGTACACGCTACCCTGACGACTTCCGCGGCGATCTGCTACGTCGCGATTAGCTCGTGCGTGTTTCAGGGGTTCGTGCCAGGGGATCCGAGCGCGGGGTGTTCCGGTATTTTACCACGTGGGAGGGATGCCGATACGGAGTATAGTAGGTGTTTGTTAAGCGCATCAGACTGGAGTGCAGCTCGGGAGTTTGGTTTCTGGATATTTGCGGGTGAGGAGGCTAAATAAATTGGAGAACCCCAGATATCGGCGGCACTGAGCCACATGCTTTAGGACGCGACCTGCGAGGCAAGACATGCATTTACAGCCCGTCCCCCAAATAAAAAAAGAAAAAGAAGAAGAAAAAGGAGAAAAGAAGAAGGGCCCAGAGAGCACAGGTACTTGGTATACGTGCGAGACACTTCGAAGTTCACAGGCCGGATACTCGCCCTTCATCTGCCCCGCGTCTGAACCGACGTGCATGTTTCTGGAAGAAGCGGACCACAGAGCACCCCTGCATACACTTCATGTACGATCCAGAGGCAAAGGCGATCAGTGCAAGGGTCTCCTTCATCTCCTCCACCGATGGTCCATTTCTGGCACAGTCCCTGCGAACGGAATTCGCTGACACTTACCTCCAACCTGAGGGGCGTCCGCCGCTTAAGGTCACCGAGACCAGCTACGCTTACCCCGTTCTTCTCGCTTGGATTGATGACCGGTGGCTCACTTGCACCTGCGTCTGTTACTTCCAGCCCTTGCTTATCATAGTTAAGCAGTCCACATCAGGCAGGTGCGCCTCCCTCGTTGATCCCTCTCATTTCTGTCCCAACCCATGAAACATCACATCAGTCCATGGTGGCTTCTTGCTACTCCTGCGGCGGCGCGCCTTGCAGATGTCAAAATGTATCCACATTTTTTAGCGTCTCCAAGGGATCGAACGTTTGCTCTGTCCACGCTAGGAGGGGGGATATTTCCGGCCCACCAAAGCTGACGACCGTGGCCATGGGGTGAGGCGGAAAATAGATATCGGGCATTCGGGAGAACGGGGACGGGGCGAGATTCCTGCTGGCCACGGACAAGCGGGCCACCGTCCCTCTAGATGGCGCGTTCTTGGTGGGAGCGCAATTTTGCCTCGATGGGGCCGCTATACCGGGGACGGCAGTCTTCTCGAAGAAAAGACCAGGTTTGTGCCCCGGGGCAGAAGCCTGAGATGGAGCCGTGTCCAGAGCACTCCGGGGAGTCTGTAATTTACGGGAAAAGGCCTCAATTTACTCCCGACAGGAACGTGTGCAATCTTCCGTTCGGGGGGAACTGGGCCTCCGTGGTGCAAGCCTAGGAGAGCGCACCGAGATTGCTTTCTCGTGCCAGATCGTCAAAAGCGCCTTCTATGAACCTAAAAAAAAAAAAGGCAGCAATATGGGGGATCGCGATTTCATAGTGCGGGTATGGATGTAACGATCTCCTGATACTTTTACTCTCTGAGACAGCCAGGCGTTAGCTCGCGCCAGCACTACGCGTTCTATCTCCTTTTCGGTAATATTAGCCTGGCACCGGTTGTGTGGGACGCGTCGCACACGCTCACCCCGGCTTATTCGAAATGCGTTGTCCTCTCGTACCCTTGAAGAAATCCCGAGGCTATCTGGACTAGCCGGTCCCCTGACACCCTGTCGTTTGGCTGAGTTCGCTGTCACACCCCACTGGCTCCGGGTCTTTGCCTGGCCAGGTTTCTCACCCATACTGCCCGGGGCTAGCTTGAGGCTGACCCTCGAGGACAAAGAGATGGAGGCTCACAATACTACTCGGCTATAAACACTGTATTCCAGTTTTGCGCCGTTGCGGTCCGCGGTGCCAATAAGTTCATAAAAAAAAAGCTGAACCCAAGAAGCAGACTGACCGTATCGAACTTGCGGTGGTACTACCAAGCCCAAGAAAACAATGGAAGCTTTCAGGGCAGTAAGCGCGACAGTTTCTGCTGTAATGCATTACAGACAACTCATGACCTTGGGTTCCGGGTCAGATGAAATATTCTGTACAAGCCCATCATTCTTACGGAATATACAGAGATATCCGGTAGCCCTGTGGGCACTGTCTCGTCGAAGGAGGCGAATCCAGCCCATAACATCATAGGCATTGCTGGGTCCCTCTGTTTTAGCGCGTGAGGTCCCGCATCCCCCAGTAAACATTAGACATTAGCTCCCGTTACCCACCTGGGACCCGGTGAACCATCTTTCTTGCTCCAGCCCGCAGACGCCATTCCCTCACCACACCCCCCTCCCCCCC
>JAMBUN010000040.1:0-94724 GCA_030271035.1 Microascus cirrosus
GGGCCTCGCAAAGTACCCTCGTAAGTGGGTATAGCGGACCTACCGACGAGAAGGGGGTTCAAACCGAGGCAGCCTTCCACATTGTTGAGAAGGCCCGGAGGCCCTTGTTCCCGGGTACAAGGAAGTCCTTCGCCGGCCTCCAACAACAGGGGAGTTGGCTTTGAGCCTAACGCCACGAGAGTGGGCACTTGACCCCGCAGGTATTGAGGAGCTTTTCAGTCTAGGCTGCGCCGTTTACGTCCCATCCAAGCAGATTCTGCGCTCGGTGTCGTCATGGCTCAGATAGGAGGAAGAGGGTGTGCGCTTCAATTGTTCGGAGTACCGGATACGTTCCGGTGTTCTCCGTGTGTAGGGCCGGCTTCGTCTTCACAATGGAGGGTGAGAGGCTACTGCCGTCGACCGGCAAATGCATTCCAGGCCGTCCTTCGTTGAGAGCACCCAGATGACACCATCTCCCTTGGAACAGCATCTACCGTTCTCCAACCGCCCCAAGTTGCACTCGAGAGGCTACCAGCCTGGTCTGGCAGACTGTGACAGAGGGACTTGCAGGCCAAGCTCGAGCCGTCCATCCGCTAGAGGGCGCGTTCCTGGTGGCCTTTCTCCTCCCGAATGTGACTTTGGGCAAGGCCCGGCCTCGGAAGGTTCCGGCTAGGCGGCGCTACTCTCTGCAGAGAGGACAGAACCCATAGCGAGTAAGAGGATTTTCCTAGTGTACCATACGCGTTAAGTCCACCGGCATACCCTAAGTCCGAAGGAGAGATGGTGTTCAAGCGACCGTGAGAACCACGTCTGTATGTATGATGGTGACCCCCCCTCCCGAGACACACAGGTGGCGGCAGTAATCCCCTCTGGCTCAGAGCCGTACAGCAAAGAAGGCGTGTTGTAGGCATGCAGCCTGTCTCTTTGTGCCTGGGTCCATTGTGCCCTATTCATTGCCGGGATCTTGGGTTTCGATCTCGCCGCCCTAGCTGATCCGAGACATGCACACATTCACTCACCGTGGGAATCGGACCTCCTTGCGTTGGGCCGCACGAGGCTCGATGCGCCGTGGCGGCCTTCCCGCTGTCAAATCTACGTGGCTAGAGAAAGATAGCCGGGCATTTCACTCTTTGGAAGGCTGGTCGGGTGTGGACTCGAATCTGGTAAGTACCCTGAAGGACTTGGCTGCAGAGCAAGGGTCACGTCGCCTCACCTCGGGATTCGTCCCTTGGGGGGGAGAAGTATGCGAGGTGCATGATGCGAGGCGCGGCACTCCGGCGAAGGCTGGATAAGAGTCGTGCTTTCCTGCGAAGTCGAGATTGGGGCCCTTCACCCCGTCACAGGGGGGCCTTTGTTTAACCCGCAGGAACCCTGCGCACCTCGTGTTTGCCCATCTGACCTCCATAGTCTCACGAGACATGATAAAAGCATCTGAGCTGTAGAAAAATGGCCTCTGTCAGCACCGAGAATATCTCCAATCTCGGAGGAAGGCGCGCGGTGGTGATCGGCATGCATTGCTGCCCCGACGCACTGCACGCGCGAGCATTCTGTGGGGCCGACAACCCCGACAGGCGCGCATCGCGCATGTCCTTGATTCTCGGGCATGTCCCGAGAGAAGCCAAGACAACCAGCCACCAGAGAAAGCGACACTCCCCGAGATCCGGGCATGGGCAACCCCCCCCTGTGCCGGAGCCCAAATACATGCCCCGAAGCGGGCGCCGAGCCATGATACTTGTTTTTGATTTCGGGGGGCGACAAGGATGACCTCTTTCTCCTTTCGTGCTGTTGCATGCACTGCATCCCTGTTCGGCGCCGCCCCTCCTTCTTCCACCAAAGCTCAACAATGTGATAACGGATGAGCGGCGTTTGGGATTGGTCTGGCCGCGTTCGTGGACGGGATGGATGACGTCTGGTCTCTTTCTGGAGACTCGGGCCCCCGCCTGCGTTCTCCTTCGCCCTGCTATCGTGATATCTTGTCTGATATTAAGTGCTATTCAGTACCGCGGGTGTCCGTTGGCGGGAGCCATCGTGACATGGTCATGCAGTTTCTTCCGAGTTGGTGTTGAGATGGCCACGATCGAGAGGGCCCGGGCGCCTCTTTTCCTTGCCATAATTCTCAGGTTTTCGTATGGGGTCGAGGGGGCGCTGGAGTCTAACTGAGCGCTACCTACAAGCATAAAGCCAGATATCCGTTCTCTCTCCCGCGATGAAGCTTGCAACGGCACCTTGATCTCTCCTAGGCAAATCTTGGTGGTACCCGGTAGGATAGGAGGTAGGCTGGGAGGACGACAGTCAGCTCGTTGTCTCCGCCCTTTCTCTTCACGAACCAAGCTCAACAACTTAAGAAAAGCACCACAGTCCACAAGATTTACACATGTACGAATAAATCAATTTGGTTGTTCCCCGAAGCCAGAGTCCAGGGAGTAGCTAAACTCGACTCCGCGTCGAACATCTAATGCAAATTCCGAGCCCCTTTTGTTGCTTTCTTCTCCACCAGACTCGACGGGATCCTTGCCTTCGTTCCTGCCGCTCAAGACGGTCTCTTTTCCTCCCATGATATTAGATGCCTGAATCCTCAAAAACATGAAATAAAGAACTACCTCGGTACAGAATAAAGGTGATGGCCACGAAACTTCGTGCTCATCCACAAAAAAGGGGTATAGCTCAAGGGCCCGGGCACATCCCGGATGACCCGAGGCATGGGGTGTGCAGAATAGCGCACAAGCAAGACGAATCTGAAAGGTCTAAAGGAGCCTCACTACCAAACCTCTACTGGAACGCCTTGATACGAAAACCAGCGCGTCCGAACCGGACCGCGGGGCGGGAAACGCTTGGAATGACATGTCAACCTGGCTGTTTGACGGCCGCCGGCATCATATTTACCAGCGCCGGTTCGAGAGGGGCATGTTGTTGGCGTTGGCTGTTGCCTGCTGTCAGAGCGTGCTGCCTTTTGACGTGTTTGGTCGCTTCAACGTCGGTTATACGTACCACGACCACCGCCCCGGCCGCGGTAGCCTCCGAACCGCCCGCCGCCGCCACCGCCGTAGCGGGTCATCTCGGCGAGACGGGGGTCGATCTGCTGCTTGGCCTCCTTAAGGACGTTGACCAGATCCCGGGCTTGCTTAGAGTCTATGAAAGGTTGATTAGCACTGCGTGTGCAGACTTGGGGAGCAGACAAAACATACTGTCAGTGGTGAAGAACGTAATGGCCGTGCCCTTGGCGCCAGCACGGCCAGTACGTCCAATCCTGTGGATGTAGTCCTCCGAGTTGTTGGGGTAGTCGTAGTTCAACACATGAGTGATGTTTCGAACGTCTTAGCCGCAAGGAGAAAAGAGAGGGGTTAGCACTCGTAAAGAGTATACGCCAGAGGTGTAGCAACTGTCCAGCACAGGCTGCGACGCGTTCGTATCCCAGATTTTGGTTGTCCGAAGCTCGCCCATTGTTCACCTGTCTGTACTTCACTGCAGGGCAGAAACGGGGCTGTCCCATTGTGCATCAAAATGCCATCCTAGAGGATTCGTCGTGCACCAAGGCCTTCGCCTCGGGAATCTTGGGGCTTGTCTCTCGACAGTGGTCCAATCATTTACATGAGTGAAGTGACCAGCATCTGGTCCACCGCTTGTACCGCTTTTCATGACTTCAACGGAACTCGGTACAAGAGTGGATTAGCAAGCGCAACCGGTACTCCGCGCGAATGCGACGCTACGCAGCGGACCAAGACTCCACGGCAGGGTGTATGAACCAAGGGGAACACGAAGCAGTTCAGGCAAGTTTTGCGCGGGAAGAGAGCCCCTAGACACAAGAGTAAAGTACAGCAACGGATTGCCGGGTGTTGCTAACGACCTTTTGAGGGCAACAAGACAGGGGATGTAGGGGAGGGGAATAGGTTATACTTACCAATACCACGCGAAGCTACGTCCGTCGCCACCATGATCGGGCTCTTTCCGGTCTTGAACTGGTCGAGGACCCAATCACGCTCGTTTTGTTGCTTGTCACCGTGGATGGCTGGAGAGCGGGTTAGTGAATCGAGCATTGTGGGATTTTAGGGTTCTCCAAAAGAAAAAAAAAAACTTACACAACGCAGGCCAGCCATCCTGGCGGAGGAAGCGAGTGATGTCATCGGCCACACGCTTCGTTCCAACGAAGAGAAGAACCTTGTTTTCCTTGTTGTCCATGATCTTCTCGAGATGCTTGATCATCCTGTCGCGCTTCTCCATCTCTGAAACAACTTCAACGATCTGGGTGATGCGGTGGTTGGCAGCGAGATCCATGGAGCCGATATTGACCTGGATGAAGTCGGTAAGGAAGTCGGAGGCGAGGGCCCGAACTTCCTTGGGCCAAGTGGCTGACCACATGAGAGTCTGACGGTCAGGGCGAATCTGGCCGATGATTTTGCGAATCTGGGGTTCGAAACCCATGTCAAGCATGCGGTCGGCCTCGTCGAGGACAAGATAGGTGACACGACGGAGGTTGGTCTTCCCCGCCTCGAGCATATCGATCAGACGACCGGGAGTGGCGATGCAAACCTCCACACCACGGCTGAGGTCGCGGATCTGAGGACCCTTGGGAACACCACCGTAGACACAGGTGTTCCTAATGCGAGAAGACCGGCCGAACTTGGTGATCTCTTGCTGAATCTGCACCGCGAGCTCTCGGGTGGGTGCAAGGACTAAGACAATGGGGCCATCGCCGGGGGCGAGGAGAGGTTGGGCATTGATGTGGACAATGGCGGGAAGACAATACGTAAGTGTCTTTCCGGATCCAGTCTCGGCAATACCGACAACGTCGCGACCAGAAAGAGCCATAGGCCAACCTTGCGACTGAATAGCCGTCGGGGCGGGGAAGCCCTGTGCCTTCACTTCATCCATCACGTATCGGGGGAAGCCAGCCTCGTCGAACGTCTCCACGGGCTTGGGGACATCCTTGCCCGCGATGGTCATGGAGTGCTTTTGACGGAAGGCATCGACTTCGGCGGGGCTACGGTTGGCAACCCCCGGGTCCTCCTTATAGAAGTGCTTCTCAAACTTAGGAAGGGTCGAAACGTCTAGAGATTACGTTAGTGAATCGCCCATAACGCGACGGTCACCCGGCACTGGACAGCACTTACCCCAAGTCTGGTTCCTCAGACCGGCTCCGAGGTTCGACATCCTGTCACCACCTCCGAAGCCTCCGCCTCCTCCGCCGCCGTAACCACCACCTCCATAGCCGCCGCCGCCGCCACCATATCCTCCGCCGCCATATCCGCCTCCGTTGGAGTAGCTGCACGGAATCGTCAATAATGCATTCCCTTAAAAGTTTGACGGACATCATCGTCGGAATAGTCTCTAACGCCGGGAACCTCGGATGACCAAAATACATCGACGAGAGACAGAAGGGAGGTGGACAGGGGCCAGTAAAACAAAGACATACCCGTTGGAGTAGCCACCACCGCCGTAACCATTCCGGCCGCCACGGTCATCGCGCTCGTGCCGGTCGTAGCCGCCATAGCCGCCGCCGCCTCGGCCTCCATATCCGCCGTAGCTCATTTTCGAGATGTTCGCGATGGTTGCAGGCTGCTGTGTGATGCGTTTGGAAAGAGCTCGATTGAAGAATCGCGAAGGGGTGAAGTTCGCAATACGGACGGAAATAAGCGTACAGGTAAGAAAAAGGAAGGAAAAGTCGAAAGTTCTCGACTTGCGCAAGGGTACGAATGAGGCGAAAAGAGGGAAAGAAAGTCCTTGCAGATGCGCGGGATATGTATGAGGAGGAAGGAGGATGTTGCGTGGGAGGGAAGGCGGGCGTTTGGAGAGTTTTTCTTTTTTTTTTTCTCCTGCTTGACTCTGCGCCAGCGCCTTAGCTTGCTGGATTTTTTTTTTTTCGCCTCCTGCCTGCCTAGGCGACGCCAAAATAAAGAGGTACGTACCCAATCCAGAAGAAGAGATTTCAGCGCTAGTCAGCAGCAATGCCTTATATCTGTCACGTGAATGGGCGCTGGCCTGCGCCCGTCCGCAAACGCCCAGCGGCGATAGCAACCAGCAACGACTACAGGCCAGCATTTGGGACTGCAGTGCCACCTCATTCAGATTCCTTATGCTATTTACGCGTCGTAGTATTATGGGCAATCTATGTAGTTGTTTTGTTTTTTATAAACCTCGTCCTGTTTTAAACAGCACCCTTTATTGGCTACTGGCTGGGGAACATCTCCCAGAACCCAATCTCGAGCTGGAGCAACTGGTTAGACGCCGTAAACTCTTGGGGGAGAGGGGGAACACCTACCTTCGTCCCGTGTATGAAAATATTTACAAGCTCCTCTACCCTCTCAGGCGTCTGTCTCCCAACCTCATTCTCCAGTTGTTCTGTGCCACCGTCAGCCAGACTCGTTCAGGGTCTGTCATGTCAATGGAAACTCACGAGATGCCAAGCGGACAGCCTCAACATAGTCCTCCGCCACGTAGTTCTCGATCCAGGGCCAATATGTGTTACCCTCCTTCTTTGTATCCGGGTGGTTAAAGAGCATCTTGGCCACAGCCCCGTATCCGAGGGTGCATGGCGCCAGTGCCACTTGAAGGGCGAGCAGATCCTGGCTGTGCCCGACGTCAAGGAGGAATCTCGTGTACGCTGTACAAGCTGCATAATGTCAAAACCGATACAACTGGGGGGAATAGAGCGTAGGCTCGGGCACAAGTTGCGTGGTCGCATTTACCTTGCTTCTCCGGCGTGCTTTCGATCTCGTCGATTGAAATGCCAAACGACTTGCAGTATTCGATATGCAGCTTGATTTCGTGGAAAATGTGTGTTACAATCTCGTTGGACTAGGGTGCTGCGTTAGCTCTGTTCTCAGCCTGAGTCACAACCCAGATTACCCGTGTAATGTTGCTGGCATGTGTCGCCTTGTAGGCGGCTAACGCATGCGCTCTCGCAAAGTGGATCTGCGCCGTCAGTGCTTAGTCCAAGAACTTTCGCAGACTTTCCAACTTACCAGGTACAAGTAGTCCTGAATGATGTACCCCTTGAAGGATTCAAGAGGCATCTTGCCATTGCCAAGCGCCATAACGAAGGGGTGGTATACAAACTCATCCCACACTGGCTTCACATCCTGCCTCGAGAGAAGATACTCGATGAAGAAGCCACTTTAACGGGTCAGTCTAAGAGAATCGAAAGATCCTGCGTCGTAGCGGAAGAGTGGCATACCGAGAGAACGGGAGCTGGAACGTGCTGTGGAAGTGGTTCAGCGGGCCGTGGCCCTTGCCAAATCCGGGAGCAGTCGTGATGGCCGGCTGGATGTACCGACAGGCAGCAAACACGGCGCTGGGAACATCCATCTCCTTGGAAAGGTTCGACGCAATCGCAGCTGGTCGGGAAGACGGGATGGTCAGCACTGATAGCCACCTCTTCGATGTAAGAGTGTCATAAGCCGACATCACACTTACATGCCAAGGTACAGCCCGTGCCATGCGTATCCTTAGAATCCTGATACGGGCTCTCGATCCGACGAGCCTTGCCCTCGCCGTAGAGAACATCCACAACAATAGCCGGTTCGTGGCCCTTCTCACCGGCCCTCGCAACGACGAAATCCTTGGTCAGGGGCAGATGGCCTCCCTTCAGTAACACCCACTTCGGCCCGAGTGACTGGATCCTGGCTGCCATGTTTTCAAGGTCCTCGACGCTCGAGATCTCATCGAGTGGCCCAGTACCCTCAACTAGCCCAGCCAAGAGCTTGGCCTCCGGGATATTCGGCGTGAGAACCGTGGCGTGAGGGACGAGGAGGCCCGTCACGGCTTTGATGGCATCCTTGGGAAGAAGCATGCCGCCGCTCGTAGAGACCATGACCTAGATAACGAGTTCAAGTTTTCATTCTCCGTTTCAATTCGGGGTAGGCAGGCGGAGCTTGGAAAACAAGAGACCTACTGGATCCACGACTATGTTCTTGGCAGTTTTGTCCACCAATACCTTCGCCACGGCGGCTGCCGTCTCTTCGGAAGCCAACATGCCAATCTTCACGGCGTCCTGCCCGATGTCGTCGATACAAATCTCGATCTGTCTCGCCACGAACTGCGGAGGGACGTGGTGGATGTCATACACGGCCGTGGTATCTTGGGCCGTTAGGGCCGTGGTGGCAGTCATGGCGTAGCATCCATGGGCGGCGATGGTCTTCTGATCCGCCTCTAGACCACTATATCGAAGCTCACCAAAGTCAGTGTCATGTTCCAAACCGGCCCGGTCCTTCCCATGGCTCTGGGCGTCCTACGACGAGGAGGGAGTGGACGGGAGACGAACGCTCCACCGGAGCAATCGGAGCCGGCGATGACTAGCACTCTTCCTGTCCGCGGCATAGTGATCGGTTTGCTATCAGCGTGTAAGAAGCACAATGTCTGTCGGATTCTAAGTTCAGAGAAAGCACAGGCTAGCACAGGAGTGGAAGTTTGGCGTGTTTGCGAGGACAGTGTAAGTCCGTAACTGAACCCCGCAAACGTGGGGTATAAATTTTATCTGCTCTCGGCCAAAATTCTCAGAGCTCTATCATTTTAACGTCTCGTCCCGCTGGTTTTGAAATCGTGATCGGTATCACAGTCTCTCAAATAATCCCATAGGACGGTCGCTCCAATCAGACATTCGAGATATAATGCTTCGGCTCATTATCCTACTGGCAAAGGTTCGTGGGACAACACACCGGGCAAAAGCCGGAACACACAAGCCAACTGCGGCGACCTCCAATGGCAGATGCTACGAGGAAAGAGGGCTGTAGCTCATAGTGGCAGGCGAAGGGGTGTCGGCCGTGGGCCCGGTGCCTCCGGTTCTCAATAGGTCCAGCCGGTCGAGGTGGTCTTGTCCTCAATAATAGACAATGTTGACGTAACTGGGAGCCAATCACTTGTGCCTCTCATAAACACTGTAGATGGATCTCGCCCATATCCTCGCGGCGACCGGCGAATGGCGCGGAAATCGTCGAGGTCATCGCGCGCCACACGCTGGACAACCATCTAACCAGGCCTTTTGTCCCAGTGGCGGCGGTAACAAACTTGCCTGCATAAGGGGACAGGGGCAAGAATACTCCAAGATCGCCATCCGCGAGGCAGAGACCAACCAACGAGTTCGCCTGGGCTAAGATTCCAACGGGGCCGGGCAAACCGACAAAAAGTATGAAGCCGTCAGCTCGTGTTTTTACGCCGTTTCTGCCGAGGCTCATTCGCGAGCCCAGGTCGCGTCTTTCCTTCCTGGTAACGGCCCAAGCACCTCCACCGAATGTAACACGCCCATCGATCCTAGGTTCCCCAGCGCAGAGTCGATAAGTATGCATAAAACCAATAACTCCCATACCCACGGCCTAAGTACTGGTGCAATCAACTGCGCTAGTGATTATGTGCAGGCCGAACAACGGAATACATAAGCATAATGTAGCCTCCGGATAGGGTAATTTCAGGCCATTCGATCCACGAAAACAACGCCTCGGACCCTTCGCCCAATCACCAGCTGTTCTGTAAGGCCAAAGGTACCTGATACTAAGAAGTTCTGGCGATTTCCATACTTTCGAGCGTTGTAATGGTGTATATGTACCGGTGCGTCGGTGCTCGTACCTGGAGTAGCGCGGTCGCCGGTCTGCGAGGCCCACCCAAGCTGGTTGCGCCTGGAAACGTGCCCAACCAGGCCGCATCGATTCCCCCGTCCCTCCATTCCCTCGGTCATCCCACGCTGTCACGATAGCTCTTGCGGTGTTCCCTTCGGACGACTCAGATCCTGAGAAACACCTGGACCCTTACTCTCCGTCAACACCGGTCTTGTCATCGTGTCGCCTGCGACCCTGAGCCTCCACTCCCCTTGGTCTAGCTACTGGACCCCCTATTCGCGTAAATCCCAGGAGCTCCGCGCTCATTGGCTGCCCGTGAACGCCAACCACTCAAGGGTAAACAAACGGCCCATCACCAACCCAGTATTCCCAATTGACGACGGGACGACCACGACGAGCAGACGCGACGACGGAGACGACGGAAGCGGAACTTGATCGACTTGAAAATTCGACGTTGTTTCTTCGGCTGATCGTTGTTCGCGATTCGCGCCCCGCTTCGGGCAGTTTTCAGACAGACCCAACCTCGTAACCCACCAATCCAATTGAGCTCCCGAACCATCCAAAAATGCCAGTCAGATTCGGGACAGAGACGGTGCATAAGGCCATCGACAAGGTCGGCGAGATCACGGACCCCAGCGTCGAGATTCCGGGCACGAGCGGAAAGCATCCGATCTCCGCCGCTATTGGTACCGCCATCACCGGAGGAAGGGAAAATGCTGGCACTAAGGGATATCTGATGGTAGGTTGCGAGACGCGGTGCAATGCGGAAACTTTTTTTCACGTCGGATGTCAGAAGCTGATGGGATGACTGTTGTAGGCGTATATCAAGGAGCTCGAGGAGAACCCAGTCCGAACCAAGATGCTCACGGCCGGTACCCTCGCTGGACTCCAAGAAGTGCTCGCGTCGTGGCTCGCTAAGGACAGGAACAAGCATGGCCACTACTTCACGTCGCGAGTCCCCAAGATGGCGGCGTATGGTGCTCTGGTCAGCGCTCCCGTGGGCCACTTCTTGATCTGGCTGCTCCAGAAGACCTTCCGCAACCGCACGAGCCTGAAGTCCAAGATCCTGCAGATCCTCGTCAGCAACCTTGTGGTATGTCATAACCGGTATCTTTGCGAACCGCGGTCTATGTGGATCGACTAACCATGTGTCCGTAGATCGCGCCTATCCAAAACAGCATCTACCTTGTCGCCATGGCCTTGATCGCCGGTGCGAAGACGATCCACCATGTGAAGGCAACCGTCCGCGTAGGGTTCTGGCGAGTCATGAAGGTTAGCTGGATCACGTCTCCGATCTGCCTCGCCTTCGCCCAGAAGTTCCTTCCCGACCACCTTTGGGTTCCATTCTTCAACCTCGTCGCCTTTATCATCGGTACGTACATCAACACCGTCACGAAGAGGAAGAGGCTCGCAGCCCTCCGTAAGAAGCACTTCGGTGGCGGCGGCGGTGGGTCCATCGCCCCCGGACGCGGCGACGACTACCCTCCGATGAACCCCGGCATGGGTCCTCCTCCCATGGGCCCTCCTACCATGGGTCCTGGCATGGGACCCAACCCTCACTACTAACTAGATGAGGAGCGGAGTACGGGAAGGATAATGTGACGGACCATGAACGAAGGAAAAGTTGGAAGAGAATACGACAAGGAGTGTCTGGAAGGGCCGATGGTCGTTCTGCAGCGTGCTGGAGCTGTACTTGAAGGGAAAGCACGTGAAACAGGCGAAGTCAAGTCACCGCAAGCTCCTTTCGGGAACATGCTGCGGGTGTCGTCCATATTGTAAGATTTTTGTTCTGATTTCCGAGGTGCGTGCTTTCCTTGCGGTATGTCGGAGAGCGGAGTGGGAGGAGGAACAGTTGGTTAGGTATCGCAATATATACGGTGTTTTGGCTCAAGGAAGGGAGGCTGTTTCGATTTTGTCGAGTCCTGCTTTCCTGCTTTCTTGAATATGTCATTGTTCCTTCTTCTTAAACTCTTTGATCTGTGTGCCGGTGAGCCGTAGCGCTCTTGCCTAGTTTGCCCTCTAACCGGTAGGTCCTATGTTCATGCCTTCCTTGGTCAAGTCACCAGGCGGCCTAGACCCTGTACCTCCGGCGTGGGGTGTTCATTTGTTATTCCCTCGACAATATGAATTCTTCTCGAACTCTTTAATGGATCTTCTTGAAATTCACAGCATTTGCTTTTACCATCTTGAGTATCGCCACTGCACTCCCCCGCCTCTCTGATCGTTAGGCATCCATTCGGTTCTGTATTTCATAGCATTTATCCTTTGTGGGCAGTTCGCTTCCCCGTTCTCGATGCTTGCTCAATCGGCCTCCATCCCCCGCTTCGCAACTGAGTGTCTATCATGGCCTGGTTGCGAAGCCCCTTTGTCCTCGGCAACTCGCCTTCGAGAAGACGCCCAAACACGGGTGGTCCAAAAGCTAGGGCATCGGTGGGCAAGACCAAACTGTCACGGCGAGGATCATCAACCGCGGATGACCCCGGCCCCTGCGATTCGGCATCTCAGCGTCGAATGAGCCGAGACTCAGACTCCAGCACTTCCGCAATTAGCATGCTCTGCTCTCCAGTACTCTCGGGCGTGGATGTCAACCCTCCAGGCACCACCTCCCGCCTCTCAACATCAACGACGTCCACCAATGCCCCCTCTCCCTTCGACTCCTCCTCGGAGCCCTCAACGGGTATCACAACTCCGTCGGCCGAGGGGCCAACTAAGGCTGAACTTGGAAGTTTCTCGTCAACACCGCAGCAGGAGACGGAGTCCCCCTTGCCTATACCAGGCTCGGGACCGCGAAAGGGGTGCCAACACAGGGAAATGATGTTCACGAATGGGTCGGACCTCGTCTGCACGGTTTGTGGGAGTTGGGGACTGAAGAGCGTGTTCGTATGCACCGACGCTCCTGAGAAGAAAGTGAAGCGTCGTGATCGGCAGTCTTCTGATGTAAGTTCTCTGGATTTAAGCCCAGGACGAAGATATCGTCCAAAATTTCTTTTTTATAGATCTTAGCAATTATGATACTAACGTGGCCTCATCGACTAGAGTACCACATGGGGCATGCTCCCAAAGTCTGCTCAGAAGCGGGCCGAAAGTCAAGAGCCGGTACGTCCGGACCTACCGTTCCTCAAGAGTATGACGCAAGAGGAGCTTCAAAAATACTCCACCGAGGAGCTCATGAAGATGATAATTGAACGTGAGTCGGTGTACCTATGGTTGCAGGTGTAGAAGTTCGTTGCGGGTTGACATGTCCATTTGTAGACAACCCTGAATACGCCGACTCCCGTTGCCAACTTCACTCCGCTATCACCGCTGTCCGCAGCGCGGTTGCCCAGCGTACCACACCCGCGAAACACGGCCACTACCGGGAGAGTACCGATTTGACTTGTACCAGCATAGGCTCTACTTTGTCGTGGTTTCCTGCGCAAGACAACCAGCGGTGTCAATACTCAGTGTGCGTCGAGTGCGCGTCTAAGGATACGGATCGCGTATATCTTGGCCAGGGGTCCGTTAACACCGAGGGCAAAGCCGGTGCGACTTCTGCTGTTGGCCATGAACCACCGCGGCCACGCCCTAGTCCGAGCCTCCCTGCCAGACAACCCAGGAGGGTCAGCCGGAAAATGGCAGAAACTCAATGGTCAGAAAGCGGCCCGATGGTTCCCCTTTGGGACCTGGACGTTTTCTACCATGGCCTTACTGGAAATGGATGGCGGGTTCCCAAGTGGACGAGACCGAGGAACATGCTACGGACACCTCCGAGGCTGAGGGATGATAATCGGGAGGGCTCTGCGTCAACATCAAACTCCCTAAGACCCGCGCCTCCAAGGTGCTCCGTGTCCCATGCTGAGGCCCATGGAGTTTGGGAATGAAGGCTTTCCATGTCACATTCTGATAAGGGCCTCCCCTCCTGGGCGCGACGGGATACGGGCGATTCCCGACACATGTGGACTGTGTGGCGTGTTCAACAGAGTAATCGACAATACCGTTAACGTGGCATATCTGCAGGGGCATGATAGGTGGGACCAAGTGGAGTATTCATCATACTTGCGGAAAAGAATGGGCTGTATCTGATGTTACAGTTTCGTTTTTAGGAGTCGGCCGACTACATAAGGCCTGGACAGCGAGGCATCCGTACCAAGAAGCGCTGGCTTTAGGTAGCCAGGTTGACAACTGTCACAAGAAACGAGGTTCAGCGTTAGAATTGTACTCTCTCCCGTTTTCAAATCAGCTGATAGGGAAGAACCATGAATTATAAACTGAGAGTAGCTGCTATCTTAGGTACGGTGATGCATGGGTAATGAGGTATTAAGGTGAAGGGAGGCCCTGACATCCGCTCCCAGCCCGTTAGTTGGGGAGACACCATTTCCTGGAAGCCTTATCATACATTACGCCCTTGGGGCCATCCGCACTCCCTTCCGCAATCCCCCCTTTAGCCTAGCACGATCATGGCCTCCACTGCGTCCCCCTTAATCAGTTGTATCCTCCAAAACAGCTTTCATCATCTGGTTTCCGATAACCCTGGCCTCCCTGAACTGCGGCTCGAAAAAGCGCTCCGTGCTCTCAAACCGCTCTCTCCATGTCTCGAAATGGCCCAGCTCGACGCATTCGGCCCAGGCCCTGGCAGCAAAGGTAAACTCGAGGTCGTCGGACCGGAAGGTGCGGTCTTCAGCGGCGATGCGAATTGCGTCGTCGAGCATGGCGTTATTACGAAAGAGGTGCTCGGTCACGCCGAGGAAGATGCGGAAGAGGGGCGTGGAGCAGAGCATGTGATCGTAAGGCACAATGCCCAAGGCAGCCCAGCAGTCGACCATGGCGAGGAGGGAGAGGTGGTTGTTAGGGGCTGGGGTGCCGTCCTCATCGTCGGCGCGGAGGGTGAAGCGGTCGAGGAGCTCCGGGCGGAGGAGCTGGCGGCGGGCCCACTTGGGGTCCTGCTCGGGGCCAAAGACGCGCTCCTTGGCGGCGTAGATGCGGGAGCGGAGGGCCTCGTGGTGGCCGCCGAGCATGAGCTTGTACAGCTCCGTGACGGACGAGGCATACTGTGAGATCTGGCGTTTGGCCTGCGGGTTGAGGATGGCGAGCCCCGCGTAGACGTGCCACTTTTGGCTGTAGATGCGGAGCATGATGTTGATCTTGACGTTCTCGATGCCGCCGACGTAGCGCGAGAGGGCCCAGGGAAACTGGCGGTTGGCGTGCCAGGCCTTACCCATGGAGAGGAAGGCCACGTGCGTGGCGGCCTGGGTGTTGGCGGTGATGCGGTCGTGCTCGAGGGCGGAGAGGTAGACGGTCTTGGAGCCGAGGCAGGAGAGGACGGCTTCGACCTTGCGGAGGGAGGCCGGGTTGGCGCGGTGGTTGATGATGACGAGGGGCTGGCCTCGAGGGTCGACCTGCGGGCCGTGGAGGGAGTGGCACGAGATGATGTCGACGTCCTGAGGTAGCCAACGCTCAAAGGCTTTGATCTCGGGGTCTTTACAGGAAGTCTGCCCACCGACGATGGCGCCGACTTTCGTCGCTGTTTGCCCTCACTCGTTAGGAACGCTGTAAAGGATCACATGGAAGGCAACGCGGATGGCACAAGGGCGCATACACTGGCCATACATCTCGACCACCTTGTCAATGGCCGCGGCCTCGACGTTGTACAGGATGTAGTCGCTGGAGCGGGACACGAGGGCGCCGTTGCGGCAGATCTTTACGTTGTTCTATTGTATTGAAGAAGATGGTCTCAGCACTTTTTCTGGAAGTACAGGGAATTATATGCACAGTTGCTTGAGAGCTGGCCGGCGCATACATTTCCTGCGAATTCTTTATTCAAGGCGTCGACCTTGGCATCATCATCCTTGTCACAGGCGAGTATGCTAGCTGCTTGTTAGTCCAAGCACGGAGCGGGCTTGGGCTCGGTCTCTGGATCCGAGCAAATACGGGATAGCAGCACTGAGAGAATCTGAGGTTGCTGTTAGCTTCATGGTCCAGAAGGTAACGACAAGTGAATAAAAGAATGGACATGTAGTGCAAGTTTCAGACAGTTATTTGTTAAGGTAGCTGGAGTTGACATCATCGAAAGCCTGCAGCGCAGACCCAGAACCAGAAAGGCGACCAGGTCCAGCCGCAGGCGATGCTCGAGCCAAATGCGCTCTGGTCATCATTGACGAGGAAATAGACGACAGAGTAACAGAAAGAAGTGCGGACTTACCACAGGGTGCATTCCTTTCGGGCAACGAAAGGCACAGACTCTCTCGAAACTCACCTCCAGCCGGCGGCGGACAATCTGTGCGCGTACATCTTGCCCATGTCGCCCATACCGATCAGGCCCACGACGAAGTCCGCCATATCCGCGGGGCGCGACTCCGGGTTCGCCATGGCTGATGTGGCTTAATTAACGGCACGAAAGACCCTCAGCAGTTACACCATTGAGCGCGTGCGAGCTCTTATGGGGGACACCGTGTGGTGAGGATTCACAGGGAATGGCAGGTGGAGGAAGGAAAGACACGAGCAGGACGATAAATTTTCGTTAAGGTTTAGAATTGGTGAGTTTTTATGGAAGTGGAGGGTCCGGGTAATACTCGGATCACGTACAATGCCGCTTATATGCATACTAGCGGCATATCTTAATAGGCGCATTGGGGATCTCGTCCTTGTAAGAGAAAGCTTCATCCTCAACTTCATCTTCTGCCGATATACAGCAGCTTCCTACCACCAAATACCTAGTCCCAGTTTATCCATAGATGTCGAGTCTTCGTTCCCGAGTTGGCATCGAAATGCTGTCGCCGCGCAAGAAGGACGGGAAAAATACGCATCCATGCACGAGGTCAGCTCGGGTTGGCCGCGTGATATGTCCTCGGGTTAAAATTACCTCGGGACCATGAGTAAGAGCCGTTCAACATTGAACGCTTTCAAACTGGGGCGAAAGTAGGGAAGGGTTAAAAAGGTTGTGAAAATGCTCCCGTGCCCCGGTTGGAATCCGTCAAGGGCTTCCAGTACGACAAACTACCTGTCAGGGATTTTATTTCTAGACTTGTGAGCGCCCGAGGTGGCCGTTGGGCCACAACGGTCACAGTTTCCTGCCCAAGCTACTCCCCTAGGAGCGAGGTGGTAGCCTGGTATATAAAAATTAGGTTTCCTTCTTTATCTTGGGACGGTGGTGGGAAAGCTGAGGTGGGGTGGGCTTTATGGGGTTAAGGGTGGCCGTGAATCATAAGACGGAATTCTTGGTGTTTTGACCCTTCTAGGTGAACAAAGGTAGAGAGGGGCCTTGAGGTTCCAAACCGGCCGACATTTCTCAGGACGAGACTCGCTTCTACTTCCCACGGACTTGAAAGGTCTTGTCAGACATGCAGAAAACCCCGGGCTTCGGGAAGACCCATTTGACAAGGGATATGAACGCTGGGGGGTTTGCGCCGCTGAGGGTGAAGCAAGGGTCGTATTAGGGTATCTGTGGTGAAGGGTCAACAGGGATGGCCTAATCAGGAGTTCAGCTGAAAGCCACGCTGCGGAGCTGACACCTACGGGTACTCTACAAGCTCATTGGACCATGGTGGGAGCTGGACAAAACCTCCAAGATCCTCCAATCCTATATAATTCTCCATCATGCAAACCGAAACTTTTGTCAACTCGGAAACCCAGCGTCTTCAGAATGGCTCCGGGCACATCAGATCCCGGGTTGAAGAAAGTGGTGTGCCCGATCTGCTTTGATCTGGGCTTTACGAATTCGACTGTATGGGCGCGAGTTGAAAGGAACGAGGGTTCGGCCGAAGTCCATATGCACAGCGAAGGGGGCGGCAGGGAACATGACAACTTTGGCGAGGGTAAGGGCAACAGTCGTTTAATCGATCGCGACTAATAAGATAACAGGCAGGCAGGAAATGGCCGTCCCAAAGGCGCTGGCGAGCAACCGATTGGTTGTTAGTGATACTATGACCTGTAAAGGGGCTGGGGACGTGGGGCAGGTCTATATGGCTCTTGTTGACTCCGACACCGTGGAGCCGGGTGTTAGTGCTGTCTTCCTCGACGACTGGGAACCAACTTCGCAGGAAGACCTGTCGGTTTTTCTTCCACGGGCGAGGCATATCAGGGAGATGAGGATTCCCTTCAAGTACTGGCTTGAACAACCTTGCCCAGTGCAGCGGAACGACCAGGATGCGCCGTGTATAGCAATTCGACGCGGCGTGCACGAGTATCTTATGGAGACCCGCCCAGAATATGCCGTCAAGCAAGCGCTGCTCCGTGACCTTGGCTATGTCGAACAAGGGGCCGCCCTCATGTCGTTCCGTATTGGCCATCGTCCTGTTAGTATAACGTCTGAAGATGGGACAGTCGTGCAAAACCCAGCAACTGTTTGGCCAGTCGAAAGCTTCGTGCTGGATGGTGAGGGACCCATCTGGTTCCTCTTGGGCAAGCCCCATAGCTAACACATCCTTGGTACAGACATTCCCTCGCCTTGGAGGAAGCTGTGGCTTCCCAGCAGTGGGCTCGTTCTGTCCAGGAGGCTCCTCGTTTCGGGAGACACTGCCCAAGACGCGGCCTTTCAGACCGCCACTCGCTGGTTCGAAGGCTGTGTCACTTCCCATGACCGATGTGTAGTGGGTGAAGTGCCCAACTTGCCTGAGAGGGTGTTGGCTATTGGATCCACTGACGACCCCAATTCTGTTAAACTCGTCTCGGGCGTCGGCAAAAAGGCTAGATACGCATGCCTGAGCCATCGTTGGGGCCCTGAAACCCCGCGCACGACTGCCGCTAACATGGCCCAACACCAGGGCATGATCCCATGGGGTTTCCTCTCTCCCACCTTCCAAGATGCCATCGCGTTCCTACGGAAGTTTTCCAGATGGCACAAAGAACGTCGCGGGGAGGCGGTTCGATACATCTGGATCGACAGCCTGTGTATCGTGCAGGACTCGGACGATGACTGGAAGAAACAGGTCCGTCAGATGCATGACATCTACTCGAACTCTCATATTACTCTTCTGGGGAGCTATGCGCGTGACGAAGAGAAGCGTCTATTTGCCAAGTCGTCTTCCGATGGGCCCCCAAAACGAATTTTTGTCAAAGACGCAGACGGCCGATCGAGAGAATTATACTTTCGGAATGTCGTGGTGCATCCAGACTATACCGGCGGCAACAGCGTGCCTCCTATCTGGACGCGAGCCTGGGTCTTGCAGGAGAGGCTCCTATCTCCCCGCCTGCTGGTCTTCGGAGCCGATGAACTATCGTGGCAGTGCTCAGATTGTAATCAGTGCGAGTGTGGACTCGAGCAAGCCAAGACCGAGGCCGAATCGGGAAAGAGAGCCTGGAAAGGGACCGCCACTGGCGTCCCGAAACCCACGAGCCGGAGAATTCTCGATCTCACCCTCGGCGAGATCTCATCCCCGCGTCAACTCCGAGTCGCCTGGAGGCAAATCCTCGAGTTATATTCGTGTCTGAACCTAACTAAACCCGAGGACATCCTCGCCGCCATCGCTGGCCTCGCGCAGAGTTTCAACAAGCGGCTGGGTGGGCTAGAGTACTACGCAGGGCTCTGGTACGTGGAGCAAACCAACATCGACGCTCCGAATCCCCAGGAAGAAACGGTGTTAGATCTGCTCTGGAGACTCCAGTATCTTCGTGACGCCCGGCGAGACGATGTGCGAACCCGCGCCGTAGGCGTCACCTGGAGCTGGGCGTATCCACAGGCCCCAATCGTCTACCCGTTTGTGCAAGACGAGCTATGGAAACAGTACGTAATGGTAGTACACGTTGGTGCGGCCATAAACGTCCCCAGGCTACCCGAGAACAGCGCTGAGATCGCCCAGCGCGCCTGGCTGCATAACAAGTACACCGACGCCCCGCCCTCGGGCATGACTGTCCTCGGACGACTGTGGCCAACGGAGCTGAACCGTATCTCGATGAAGCTCTCCCTGGACAGGACGGAAGACCATGAATTCGCTTACCACTTGGGGGAGCCGGTACCAGAGGGCCCCGGCACCGGCCGGCCCCTCGAAGTGGGTCTGATCCTGGTGATGCCTCCGCGTGAGGAAGGGGATGCGGACGAGCAGGCTACCTTTGACAAAATGCCGCCGATAGCGTTCTATCCGGACAACCTGCGGACCGAGGTGAATGGGCCCGTCTTCTGTCTGCCGGTGGGCGTGTTCCTGCACCAACCGATCAAGCGCGGGCTCGGAGAGAAATACATGTTCGCGGGGCTCGTACTGGAGGCGGTGGGGCATATGGCGAGTCCAGAAGGGTATGACTCCGACTTGTCAAAGAGAGAGACCAAAGAGTTGGTGTTTCGGAGGTTGGGGCTCGCGTATACGCCTTACGGGGGGTGGGGGAGATCACATGAGGAGATCGTGGGGAGGGTTCCGATGGGGACGGTGAGGATTGTATAAATGCGGAGAGATATCTGCGCCTATGTCGCCTATCTATTGGGATATTGAGTTCTCTTGGTTCGACAAACTGGAAGGTTCGTAGTACAGTTCACCAAAAGAGTGAGCCCTTGGTCTATCAGGCGTCGCGTAGGGCTGTAATTTCTGCCCGTAAACGGTGACGACCGCCCTTGCTATGGATTCGAAGCCTTTTAAGTGAACGTACGGCGTCGGCAATGGACTGGGATGACAAGATAACGCAACCGCCTACGATCAAAAGTTCATGCGTGGGGATGGCTTCGAAGTCCCAGGTGGAGTCGTCTCTGTGGAGGCGCGGAGAATACTCGGGTTATGCACTTACCATTTATCTGCATATCCACACCAATAGACGCATCTAAGAATATAAGCCCCCAGGCTTCCACCCATCTCTTCTTGCTGTTGGTCTAGGCCCTCGAACTGTACGAGCAGAGACTTCAACCATGGCCCTCTTCGCCCTTGGCTCCAACGGCTCCGGCCAGCTGGGCATCACCCACAAGGAGGACGTCTCGGTCCCCAAGCCCGCATCCTTCCACCCAACCCCCTCCACCTTCTCTGTCTCCCGCATCGCAGCCGGCGGGAACCACACCCTCGTCCTCCTGCAGTCAGGGGAGCTCTACTGGAGTGGCGATCCCTCACCCGGCGCCTGCGGTCTCACGTCTTCGGTTGTGGACCCCTCACAGAGCATCTTCCGCCCCCTGCAGCTCGTGGGAGAGGGACGTGAGCTGCCGGAGGGGAGAATAATAGACCTGGCAGCCACGTGGGAAGTCTCCGTCATAGCACGGAGAGAAGGGGATTCTACAGCTGTGTACACGCTCGGAGCGGGACCAAAGGGTGAGCTCGGCCTAGGGGCCCTCCCCGCCGAGATCCTGCGCACCCCTTCCGCGACGCGGATACCGGACTTTCCGCCAGAAGGAACGAAGGTGGTGAGCCTCTCCGGTTGTATGGGCCACGCCGTTGCGGTGTTGGACAACGGGGATGTCTACGGGTGGGGAAACGGTCGGAAGGGCCAGCTGGGCGAGCCAGCCGAGGTCATCAAGGCGCCACGGAAGATAACGTCCGTGAACTTCCCCGTGAAGAGGGCGGTGACGGGCCGCGAATTCACATGCCTCTTTTCCGGCACGGAAACGGGCGAGGTACTAGTACTTGGCTCGGACAAATGGGGCGTAAAGTCCAATGCTCCCTCAAGTTCAAAGGGGTGGAAGGATGTCGGCGCGAGCTGGGGGAATGTCTACATCCTGTGGGAGGACGGCCGACTGACGAGTTGGGGCCGGGATGACCACGGACAGATGGTGCCGCCTGCCCTCCCAGCGGTGTCGAAACTTGCCGTGGGAAGTGAGCACGTTGTCTGTCTATCAGTGGAGGGGGAGGTCATCTCGTGGGGCTGGGGCGAGCACGGGAACTGTGGCCCGACAGCGGACGTGGATGTCAAGGGGCGGTGGAACGTGGTTGCTTCGTCCAAGTTCATACCGGAGGGACTACAGATTCAAGGTGTTGGCGCGGGCTGTGCCACTAGCTGGGTGGTTATAACCGCCGGTTGAATTGAATACCTAGAAGAAAACAAACTCCCAACACCTTGGTGTCTCTTTTCCATTTAACGCCGTAACTTCTGCTGGAGCAAAGTTGAGCTCTAAACCTAAGATGGTCCGTCATAGAACAGTCCAAGCCTCCTCGCATCTGATAGTCTCTGAGTGGGTTCGAGACTCGAGCGAGGGTCTGTACTCGCAGGGGCAGGCTGCTCCCCCGAATTCGCCGGCGCTCGGTTTTCGTTGGATTGGTACTCCTGAGACCACGGTTAGCTGCTGATAGACGCCAGGGGCGGCCATTCACAGTTCCCAAACTCACCTGCCTATCAGTACCATCCCACTCCAACCTCGCGTCTTCCTCCTCCTCTTCTTCATCGTCCCTTACCGGAGCCCACTCGTCGTCGTCACCTCCAACGAAGAGGCTATCCGACATCAACCGACTAGGAGGGGGGGGGGCCTGCGAAGGCCTCATCTCAAAGTATCCCTTCCTCTGAACACTAGGCCTCGTAACGGACGGCTGAGGCGTTGGCTGAGGTACAGAGGCCGCCCGCTCCGACGGCGCCGCGCTGCCCCTCCTAGACGCAGCCTCCAGCTCCGGAGCGACATTCTTCTTCCCACCGCGCTGCCTCCGCATCTTCTGGCCCGGGTTTCCGCGTTCGCCGACGGTCATGAGGAGGAAGTCACAGTGCATGGCGTCGCCGGCGTACCAGACCTTGATGGGCTGGCCCGGGTGGGAGTAGCGGGTCGAGAGTTCGGTGCCCGCGATCCCGGCGTGCTGGACGACGGCGCGGAAGTCGCGGACCGGAATGATGATGTGAAGCTCGTCTTCTACCTCGACGTCTTCGAACTCGTCGAGGTCCATTGCGATAGAGGTCCGGAGGGGTTTACCCCTTATTGCTGGAGAAGCCAGTTAGCTTCCGGTCGGGGGATTGGAGTGGGAGCGCCATGCACGTACATGCCGTGTTTACGTCCACAGCCTTCTCGGCGTACCCGAGGAAGTTGATCACGTCGCCTTCCGAGTTAATGTCCAGGAGCTCGGCGCCAGGACCGAAATGGTCCATCACACCCCGCAGTGTCCGTGAGGGAATCGTCCAGTGATGGACAGCCTGCTCGGCGTTGAACTTGGCGTGTACGGGCGGATTGCTCGCAAAGGGAAGTTTGTGGGTAGATGTACATCCTGCCCAAGGTTAGTTCTCTCCCCTATAATAAAGAATAATCTCACTCATGGGACGCACCATTGCGGAAAGTGATTTTCACGATGAAGCGGCTCTCCAGGTTGGCACCGTCGTCAATGGCAATGTCACACCTGTCGATGGCCGTAGGGCGTTCGCCGCCAGGCAAATCACCTCCACTCCCACCGCGATTCCGGAATATCGACACAAGGATCTATCTAGTCAGTTTATCATCTAATGATACGGGCCATAGCTAAGACCTACCCGGGCGTAGAGGGTGCAAAAGAACGAGCTTCGGCCCAGCGACGACCCGTCGAAGCGGAATTTGGAGAAGAACTTGTTTGTTGCAAGGGAGAAGTGGGCGTAGCCCGATTTTGTTGAGTTTATTGCCGTAAGAACGAACTAGGATCATCAGCGTTGACTCCCGGAAGCATAGCTCATATTCACGCGAAGCCTTCATAGACTGTAATATAGATCGGGGTAGCATATATACCTGATCCTTTCTAGCCTCGAGGCACACCTCCTCGTTGAACTTGTTGAGGCACACGAGCACGTCGCGGAGCGCGCTGACGCCCTCCTCGCTCAGCGTCAGCAAGAGGACGGGGGCCATCCTGAGGGGCGCGCTTTCCACTTTGAGAGATAGATTACGCTGTCATTGCGCGCACAGCATCGGGTTCTTTTCGATAGCTTCAGCGAGAGTATATGAGCTCTTCGCCGGGAATCTGGCGACTAATATGGCGAATTGGGATGAGCTCGTCTCCGGCCGTGTCGAGATCGAAAGACTGGCTGCTGGTTGTAGTGGGGCAGAATATCGGCGTCAAGGATTTGACGGATATTGGAATATTCTGCCTGATACCGCGCAAGAATTAGGTGTGAGCGGAGAGTGAGCGTGTTTTCAGGCTCGGAAATAAAGCCGGGGACTCCCTTGGAAGAAAAGATAACCTAGGATCTTAATAATTATTTCTCTGAGGTTTGTCGCTGAGTAGACTGTCACTCGTGGTCTTATTCCAAACTTGGATCGGCGGTTGACGCCTTGGACAACCGATGCCCCGTGCTGACAGCCGTGAGTCCCCCGGCAGTCGCATTTCTTCACGGATGCCGGACGAGCTCATCTCATCCCGATTTCTAAGACCCTACGCAAAGAACCAACTTCGCACTCTTACTACGGTGAGGCGCGCAAGCCACATCCCGGCCTGAAATGCTGGCCACAAGAGCATTCCCGCGGATGCTAGCCGCCTCACGGCGCGTCGTCTGCCGCCCATGCGCAAACCTCGCCTCTCACCCTCGTCTCACGCTCCCACGGCCGTTCTCAACGACGCCATGGCGCGGTAAGGGCGGGCTGCGGAATCTGGGCCGCTCAAAGGACGTCATTGACAGGTCGGAAAAGTACCACTTACCTAGAACGCCGGCGAGGACGCGTTTTGCGCCGTCCCCCACTGGGTACCTCCACCTGGGGTCTCTGAGGACGGCGCTGTATAATTACCTGTTGGCGAAGGGAACGCGCGGCCAGTTTATCGTTCGCGTAGAGGATACGGATCAAGTGAGCTTCCTTGCGTGAAAACCTGTGGAAAACTTGTTGCTAACATGGTAACAGCAACGAGTCGTGGGTGATGCAGAGAAGAGGCTCTTCGATGACCTACGGTGGGCGAACTTGTCATGGGATGAAGGTGTGTGACGCCCGTCTAATCGCCCAAAATATCAAGTTCTAATTTATTCGCAGGTCCTGATGTGGGTGGCCCCTTTGGTCCCTACCGACAAGTGAGTTACCTGCCACCTAAACCGACTCCCAAAAGCGCATACTCACGCTCCGTAGTCTGAGCGGCTGGACAAGTACCGCCCCTATGCAGACCAACTTATAGAGTCTGGTCACGCCTACCGCTGCTTCTGCACCGCCTCGGACCTCGAGAAACACAAGGAGCACGCCGCGACGAGCAACCAGTCAACGCGCTACCCAGGCACCTGCCGGAGCATCCCCGCCGAGGAGTCGGCCGCCAGGGCGTCTAGGGGCGAGACGCACGTGGTGCGCTTCAAGGGGGGGAAGTCCCTCTCGTTCGTGGACAGGGTGTACGGGAAGTATGAGAAGAATGAGGAGGAGGAGGACTTTATCCTTATCAAGAGTGATGGCTACCCGACATACCATTTTGCGAATGTCGTAGATGACCACTTGATGAAGATCACACACGTCGTCCGAGGCGCCGTAAGTCCAATCGACCTCATGCACCCAAACCCTCTTAGCATATGGGCGGATAAACATGGAAGAGAAGTTGCCCTAACGGTGTTAATTCCAGGAATGGCTTATCTCTACCCCTAAGCACATCGCCCTCTACAACGCCTTCGGGTGGTCCCCGCCGGACTTCTCCCACGTCGGCCTCCTCGTCGATGCCAACGGCCAGAAGCTGAGCAAGCGCAACCACGACGTCGATGTCTCGTCGTACCGGAGACGGGGCTATGTGCCCTCCGCACTCAACAACTGGCTCGTGTTACTAGGCTGGGGCCTGCCGCCCTGGGCAAAGAAAGGCTCGGATGTCTTCCCCGAGATGAAAGACATTATCAACCAGGTACTTCCTCTCCCTTTCCCCTTCTTTAGCATCGCTGTATTCATTTGTTACTTCCGGCGAATATTGCGTTTGAGGCATATCTACGTATGGACCGGACAGCTGACACCAGCGCGTAGTTCTCCTTCAAGTTCACAAAGGGAACCATAAAAGTAAACCCTGAAAAGCTCGATTCCTTCCAACACAAGCACATGGACCACCTCCTCGCGGACCCCCTCCCCAACATTCACGTCCTCCACGAATCCCTCATCCGCCCCGTCGAAGCTTTCATACGCAGGATGGACGGGCTCCGCGCCACACCCCCCAACAAGGAAATAACCTCTTCCTCCGGCCGCGTCCTAAACTTCTATCAGCTCGGAGATCTTCTCCCGCATTTTGCCACCCCCGAGCTGGCCGGCGAGTACATCATTGGCCTCTTCCACAACAACACGACGAAATATCCCAAGGTAACGGACTTCGTCATCGAGAACCCGCAGCTCGTCTGGGATGTTCCCCATCATGTCTACGAAAAGGCCGCCCACTCTGTAGAGAAGAGGCCGAACATTAGGATCCTCAAGACCGTCGAGGCCGAACTGGACGCCCTGACGGCGGAAGAGAAGCCGTGGGACAAGAGGCGCATCCAGTCCGCCATAAACGCCGCCATCACCACCCTCCAGCCAAAGTACCACAGCCCCGAGGAGGCCCGCGACGCCGTCTACGCAGGCCTCCGCTTCGGGCTCCTGGGAGACCCCAACTTACCCTCCAAGCCCGCCAACGCGGTGATCTTCCTCCTGGGGCCGGAGGAGACTTTCGCGCGGTTCGCCCGTGCTACTGGAGCGCTGCGGTAGTTTCTTCTGTGGCGTATTGTTTGTAAACTATGTAGGATAGGAGCTAGAGGGGAAAAAAAAAACTTTAATAGATATACTGTTATTAGCGAGCCGGATTAAAACGAAGTGAGTTGGGGAAGACAAGCTCCGGCGTGGCGTCTCAGTTTACCGTTTCAACCTCTTTAGCTCGCCGGCCCGGAGACGTTTCAGTTCTCAAACTGCTTCAAACGCCTTCCAAGCTGGATGACTCCACTCAATAACTCTTCTGTCTTGTCAGGGTCTGATGAGCAGTGCAGCGCCGCTGTGCTACAGCCTGTCACATAATATACGAAATGGGACGAATGATATCGTGAAAAAAGTGCATAGCTGCCGTATAGATTAAGGCAGCATAGTCGCGGATATAAACCCCGAAAGTAAACCCGAATCTAAGAAAACCCCAAAATGCTCATCTCGACGACACTCGCTTTTCCCGTCGCCCTTATCAGCCGCAGGCTCGTTCTCCTATCTCCTTCCCAGTACCACGAATCTAGATATGTACAGACGAGCCAAACTCGGTCGCACGTGAACACGAGTAAGAAATAGTAGAAAATAGGATAGACTGTAAGAAGATCGCGTAGATGGGTAAGATAAACCAAACAAGACAAAAAACTCCAAAAGCAAAGGCTAAATGCGAATCTTCCTCGTATTATGTCGTAAGGTCCTTCAGTGGGCATGCGTATGAGAACTTTTCCTCCGGGGGTATCAACGATCTAAACTTCCTGCACCCAGACCTATATTCGAGTTAGCTTCATGTGCCCACAGGCGAGAGACATAGCGTTAGCGTAACTCACCTCCATCTTTCCAATATCCTGCCTTTGTCTCCTCGCTGTGCTCTTCACGGTCATGATTACCATTTCCAGGTCATCCTGGTCGCCCATGGTGACCATATCTCCGTTCGGCACATCGTCGTCCCGGACCTTGAGCTTGAACCTCCTCCGGAGGCCAAACTTGTCCCGGATCTTATCGACGAAGTCAGGGAACTCAATCGCCGAGCCGATCATCACGTATCGCACGTCGTCGGCTGCGTGCACCTTGACACGCACTTTGCGGATGTCGGGCCTCCTAGACTGACCCCGAGACATCATCGAGTTACCCCTTCGATTGTCCATCATCTCGAAGTCGCCCTCGTCGAAGGACCCGTCGTCGAAGTCGCTCCCATCCTCTTCCTCTTCCTCGATATACCGCGGCATCCGGCGGGAGCCCTGGCTCCGGCTCCCACGAGAACTGCCACCGCCCTGGTACATGTCGTACAAGTCGTCCTGGTAGTCGTCTTCCTCGGCACTCCTGGGCGCCCGCTGAGAGTACCCTCTTTGTGCCGCCTTCGAGGGCCGCCGCCTGAGGTCCTGCGGGGAAGCCGACGTCTTCTCGAACCCGCCGTTCGGTCGTATGCGGTCCATGTTGAGCTTCGCGAGTTGGGGCTTGGGCCCGTTCCGGACGGAGGCACCCCTGCTCATCGTGTTACCCGGCCTCTCGTTCTCCGGCGGAGGCGTCGGCGGGAAAACGTTCCTATTTGCAGGGGGCTCGGACTGTTGCCTGCGGCTCTGGATACCGGGCTTGACGAGGTTCGTAGCGGCGAAAGAGATATTATCAGTCGGGCGATCGTCCTTAGCATCTCCCTTGCCAGCCTGCCCACATATATTAGCGCAAGGTTCTCCCATGACATTGCGCTGCTGGACTTAGCGTGGATATCCTTCCACTTACGTTCTTGATCTCCGAGCCTGCAAATCCTGTGAAGGCGTTGGACCGGTCCGAAGCGGCCACAAGGCGCGCCTTGCCGAGATAGTCCTTGGTCTTGAGGTTGCGGACCTTGGCGTCGTTCGGCCGGTAGACAACCCCTACGGGAATGGAGAAGACGGTATAACCCTAGAATACTAATTAGCAACGTGTAAGAGCTATTGCTAGAGGGGACCAGGCCCTACCTCGGCTTCCTCTCGGATGGCCTCATCAATGACATTGTGGTCCTCCACGACCTTCTCTTTCACAGCATACTGCAAATCCTGGAGGCCCGCATCTTTCTGCTGCAGGTAGATGTAGCAGAGGCCACGGTTAAAGAGCACTTCGCACGAGTAAAGCTTGAAGAGTAGGCCTAGCTGGGCGTAGTCGATCATGGTGTTTCCCCTGAGATAGAGGAGGGTATCGTTGAAGTTGGCGAGCGCCTCTTCGAAATCGCCCAACAAGAAATTGGAAACACCTTGTTGGAAGTAGGCAACGGCGAGGTACTGGTCTAGCCTGATGGCTCTTTGGTAGCATTCCACCTGTAGGTACCGAAGTCAGTCATCGTATTTCCCCAATGTCGGTCATCGTATTCTTACGGCCTTCTCGTGCTCGCCCAGAGTTGCATGGATAACACCCATGTTAAAGAGGATTTTCGAGGTGTCGGCAACGGTCTCAAACTCCCTCAACGCCTCATCAAACTCGTTGTTGTCATACCGCCCCAGGGCGGTAACCCAAGTTTCTATTTCCTGCAGGTGAAGTCAAGTCAGCGACGTTCAAGGGTTGCGACTTATACAATAGTAGCTTCGCCTAGACCAAAAATGCTACCGAAATGTTCCCGCGAAACTTACCTGTTTAAGCGACATCTTGTCACTGGACTAGGGATTCCTTGGAAAACGCAGCAATTAAGAATTGAGGAGTAATAAGAGCTGAATTGAGGGCGGAGGCAATTAGTCGGTGGCAGGTGTTGCCAGCGCGACAAAGATACGCGGACTCGCTGCGCTCGTGCACCCGTTGTTCGTTGCAGCAGCTTTCAGATCGAGGAGCTCAAAGGAAGGTTGGACCAGCTTTGCCGCCGAGTAGGACCGGTGGGCGGCAGATGGTGGCGAGGGCTTTGTTTTATTCGGACAATGGCGGGGACGTGCTCGCTTGGCTCCAGGCTGTGCTTCAGGCCCGTTTTCGCTGGTGGTGTCTGCGGAGGGGGGATTGCAGCGGAAGATTTAGCCCAAGGGAGAACAGAAGCGAGGATATCCAGAGGTAAAGTGGAAGTTTCGGCCGGTGGCTCTTCGCTTTCGCGCTCTAGCCGCTGGGATGCTTGGTCGACGCACGCGGTGCGCCAATGCTTGGCCGTCGCGGAGGCTTGGCGATGGCGGCCTGAGGGGCGGGAGTGGTCAGCCGCGATGAAGTGGCGTGCTACGTTGGCCAACGGTCGATGATGACCACAACGAGGACCGGAGGATTCGAGGCAGAGTTGGCGTGTAAATGGAAATAGTTCGTTGGGTTAGAGTTCGGGAGAGAGATGAGGCGCAAGGCATGAGCGAAGGTGGGTTTCTTTCCTAGCGGGCAGCAAGCTGCCGGGGTAGGTCGGCGGGTCCGGTGGTTTCTTGGGTGGGGACTTTCCGAGTTAATCCAAGGACCGATCAGACAGGCTGATGCACGAGTTTAAGGAGTCGGGGAACGTGTGCCGGGAGAAGGAGAAGGGCGGAGACGGGAGGGACGACGTGAATTAGGTCGGCCAGGCTATAAGGATGGCGTGTGGGCGGGACGCAGAACGGTCGTTTCCGGTACGGACAGGCTAAGTTCCGTCGACATTGGCGATGCGAACAGAAAATTGGGACGAGAAGCGAGTGAAAGAGGCCTGCAGTAGCGCGGAAAAAGAGAGGGATGTGACTCGTGGCACAGCGACCGGCGACTGGGCTCAAGCAATTATGGGAGGTGGGCAAGACCAGAAGGGAAGCCAACGCCAAAGACGGGAATTGGGCGGGAGGGGGGCACAGTAAATGGGAAGGCGGAGGTGACGGGGAGGTTGAACAAGTGGGCGCCAACGATAGGTCGACCCCCCCCCCCCCCCCAAACAAAAATCACACGAGTTGGCAGCGCTCATGCAACCTGCCTCACAGTTGGGCTATCATGCTACAGTGTGTTTCTGCCCCTCGGAAGATGTCCTTCACTTCTCGTCTTGGGGGACGTGCTCGAAACAGGGCCCTCAGCTACACATCCCTGTAAGTACCCTGGCACATAGCACGCACGAGAAGATACCCTTTCATCAGGGCCCCGAGTAGGCGTATCACAAGCGGCCCGGGTACAGAATACAACGACGGATATCTGGTAAAGGAGGGCTGGGGTCAGTGCGATCCAGGGTCATTGTTGTCGCTTGGAAGCTCAACGGTACATTTACCAGTATGGCGCGTTCTTTGAAGTTCTCCCACCAAAGCTTGGTCCATTGTGGGCGGAAGGAAAGTCTCAGCGTGGGCGGAAAGGTGGAGAAAGGGGAACAAGGGCTGGGAGGGCTAGGAGGGCTGGTGTCACTGCGGCAGGGGGTGGCGTTAAGGGTTGTTTGAGCCGCCTCGAGTTAGCGGAGCAGAGCATCGGGTGGCACAATTATCGAGACGGACACGAGAAGTCCATTTGGGCGACGAGTCGTCGTGAGATTCTTCCATATTATCCACATATTCGTAGAGATTTTAGTCTATGGGAGCTCCTTCGTCAGGTCGACCGGTTAGCTCAGCGAGGGCCCGAAGATTCTAATTTACCCACTGACCCCTAAAGAAGGTAGTTCCCGCTGTCCGCTGCGGCGCTACGGTACACTGGCGCACCCCGCAGGCTCCGCACCACCGAGTCATTGTCACAGCTGTCAGGTACCTCTTCGAGATGGCCCACCACGCAACTAATTCCTTCCCCTCGATATCACAGCTTGCTCGACGAATGGAACGTCAAGGGATCTTAGATCCCGAGTGTAGGAATCGAACCACTCGGTCAACGATACCAGAGCGCTACCCAGAATCGAATGTTTCCGCCGCCGGCCAGTGCAGATCTGCCCGGCATCGCGGCTTGTACGGTCTCTATGCTTTGTATTATGTATATCCACTCCCTTTGTCAACAGGATCGAGCGTCCATCGAATCCGCAAGATCCTTGCTGGCTCAGAGGTATGACCGTTGACGACACCACGCATACGGCTCCTCACAAGGTATAAAAAAAAGAAGGTGGGTCCCTTCAAGGGGGAAACAGCACCAACCGACTTCGACGTTGCGCCAAGAGTCACCTTGCGGGTGTCCAAGAGCACATCGTCACGGTGTTGCTGAGGGGAGGCCAATAGCGGTTGGGTTCTTCTCCGGGGCTCGTTTCAAGTGTGTGCCCGAAGCCGGCCTCATCCAATTTTTGGGAAAACAGCCGCATTCTCACCTGATCCTCGCATGGACTATGGACAAAGTCGGTCTCATCAGCGTCAATGACGTCTGCATTCGCATATGCTGGGCCATGCAACCCAAGCGCCCGGGAGATGCAATTCAAACGCAGCCGAAGGACAGCTATCACATCTGCGCAGGCTTTACCATGGCTTCGCGGGGAAGCTAAACCGCTTCGGTTAATGGCGTGCGGGGACAGGACCCAGGTGTCTCGGTGAAAGTGCTTGCATTGGGCACATGGGCACAAGCGGGGGTTCAATCTACAGGGGTCCAGGGCTGGCCTCCCGCCAATAGCGTCTGTACCTTCGTTAAGCGCCCACGACGGGGTTCGCTTCGAAACGGGCGGGCCAGTAGGACGATGCCATCACTGCACCACACCACAGGAGCTGGCCCGATCAAGTGTGACGACAGAAGTCAAGCATCTTGGGACCTGGAAGAGCTTCCTAAATCGGAAACGACCGCTCTATAAATATTCTCAATATTTGCACATCGTCACATGCTCCTGACAGTGGGACTCTGAGAGATATTTTGACTTGACAGCAACAAATATCCGCTTTGTTGGACTGTCGTCACGGGCTTGATGGTGATGAACGATCAGATGTCGCTCGCCCTAGGTGCGGTATAGGGATGGCGGTGCAGCGGCGGGATCTGCCCCGTGGTGGAGACAAAAGCGCAGCGGTCACGAACCACACCAAAGGAGCGGGAGGCTGTCAAGCAGGGAATAACTGCATGGGCTCCAAATCGGGCTTCGTTCCTTGCAGCTCATAGGACGCCTAACCGCGGACATGGATCGGCATCTAACAATGACTATCAGTTGGTCTGTCGAAGACGGCCAAACTCCGGGAAGGTCCGATTTGACAAGCGGGCGCAAGGCCCTTCACTCCGTGCCTCGAGTTGCAGCGCATTGTTGTTGTTGGGAGGGGGGATACTATCCTTCCAGAATCTGTCAGCAAGTGAGCGATTAATACCGAGAACCAAGACTATGCCGCGGGCCAATGGCAGCTTTGACAGCAGGCCATCCCAGTTCCATCCTGAGTGGGCCGCCAACTCTATCCATCCCCCGGGACCGGCAGTTGGAGAGGGGGGCGAGTGCGAAACTCGCTTGTCCTTCAGCCTGTTTTACGATACAACGATGGGTGTATCCGCCGAGCCAGGGTCCCCGTCCCAACAAAAGTCAGCACCATGATAACTCTCCGACGTTAAGGTTTCTGATTTGGTAATCCCTGCAGGTGGCCCCCTAATTGGCAGGGTCAAGGCGAGAAGGGTAATTGGAATAAAGTATTTCGGCAGGGAACGCTATTTTGCATGAAGAACTCGGGACGCTGGGACGTGCCATCCGGTTCCCGTCTGGTGGAAGCAGGGATGGATGCATTCGAGAAGGTTGTGCGGAAACTCGTGCCAAGTGGATTTGCCCGTGCCCAGCTCATCTCATGATCGATGTCGGGTATCAAGGAGCTGCCGCTATGCAAAGACGTCCTAGTATTCGGTTTCAATGCAGCCTCAGCCTCAGCGAACGACCACTTTCACCGAGCCACGCACGTCCTACTGGGGTGGATGCCTTTCCTTGCTTCCTACTTTTCCCAGGAGGGAGGGGGTCCAATACGTATGAAAGCCCTCCAAGCTTGGCGTTGCGATTCGCCCTTGGCGGTCAATCCGAGAATGTACCTGGTAGGCTTGGACGGCAGCGGGCTTCCGGACAGTTGCATGATCTGCACTATGGACGAAACGGGAGGAGAGCTCCAAACCGGGTCGATCTTCTGGTCCTATTTGAACGGTTATTTCAGGTCGAAGTTAGGGCATGCGAGCGCCTTGATGGGGGCAAAGATGGCCGTGGGAGAAGGAACGTCCCGAGGATGCGCGAAGTCGATCGGGATGAACCATCTCGCTTACATGCGACCCCAAATTTTGTCCTCTCACCCAACCAGCGAGCGGTCACTCGGATCATCCGATAGCTCGCCGCTTGATACAGTTCCCAGAAAGCTTCTGCATCGGGCGTCTGCCGATCCGTTGTACATGGGAGGGTATGAGAGACAAGATCGCTGGGGAGGGGTGCAAGTCGCATGAACGTGGCTGTTTGAACTCCTGACTTGCTCGGCCTTTGCGCGACATCGCACGGCGACCATCTGATTTATCTTCTTTCCTAGTTGAAACCCCTACCATCCTAACCATGTTTAAGCTTAACATCCCGAGAGGTAACCTAATAAACAATACCCGGATCAGGTGTCACATTCCTCCGCAGAGATGAGGATGTTGTGTGAGTGAGGCCCTGGGTTCGGATGAACGACGTCAAGGGTAGGTTGTGTTGTAAAGTGGCATCGCAGTGGGCTTATTTCGCGGTTCTAGGAACCGTGTGTGAATTTAGGAGGTCTCGTCGGAAGTTGGATGAGACGTCTCTATATTTGTGAACCCCCTGTCACAGCATACCCTTCTTCTTCTCATCCTCCCGCTCCTCCCACAGCGTCTTCCCTGAACACGAGCACACAGTCTTATCGTTCTCCCAGATCCCCGCACTCCTCGCGATGATTCCCGCGAGCGTGTCCGCATCGTTCTTCAGCGGGCCCTCGGCATCGTTCCGCCTAGTGAGGACCATGGCGTGTCCGATGACCTCCCACACCTGGAACGGATGCGTGATGAACGAGCTGCCCTTTCCATCTACACCAACCTCTACTGTGCCGAGGAGACCCCTGCCGGCATCTGAGGGCGCAGAGGCTCCCCAGATGGGGCCCGACGAGGCGGCGCCTTCGCTGAGGTCGCCGTATTCTCGTATCGTGGCGCGGTAGGTGCCCGCTGAGACACCGCTTACGGTGAGGTCGATGAGGGTGAGGGTGGGAGAGACCTGGACCATCCTTGCCAGGCCCCTTACGTTCCGCATCTTTTCGGGGTCTTCCTCGTGGAAGGATTCAAGGATACTCACGGCCGCGCCTGGGTATGGTGTAAGACTGTGAAGAGCGACCGAAGTGGAACTAGACATACTATTCGCTGCGCCGGATCCTCGGAGGATGGCATCCCTTCCTGTAGACTGAATGGCCTTCACGATGGCTGAAGGCGCCGCTGCATCCCAAGTTAGCCCATCCATTCCTTTCGTCTGAAGATCATCAAGGGTCACTCTACCACCCCGCGACTCCTCACGCCACCATCCCCTGGTCTCCCTTACCTGTACCCTCGACCAGGACCAACTGGTCCTCCAAATTCCCCTCGACCTTGGAGATGCCCCCGATCCCGTACAACGTGTCTGAAACGTGCTTGACGCAGGCGTCGCACTTCATGGGAACCGCGAATACGGTCTGTTTCAAGTTTTCGTATTAGCCTGTCAGCTCCAATTCTCGTTATACCGATAAGCCCAGTTACTTGGGCTCGTACTCGTTGAGCCACCAACAGGAGAGCCTATCGTCCCGGGAGTACAGTTGGATGACGGACCTGGAAGGGTTCGGTTATCGACATATTGGAGGGGCTTGCCAGGACAGCTACGAGATTTGCGTGTGTTTGTAAGCTGCCTCAAATCGCTTCACTGCTCAGGCTCTTTGTAAAAAGAGTAGAGCGAGTGCACTCCACTTCCCAGATTGCTGTATTATACCTCTTGTAATGTCCTCAAGAGAGCGAGTTCGAATCCCACCTTGCTCCCAGCTATTTGTAAGCTGCAAGGAGCGTCATGACGATAAGTCGTTCGCCCCTCGGTCCCCACATGGCGGCTCCCGTGCGGTGCAACGGGATATTCCGACTCATTTCACCACGTGATTTCCTAGCTTAGTCACCAGTTCAGATTTTCTGCTTCCCGAGCGAAAGCTATTATCAAAGATCGCGAACTACATCTGTAGGGTTCAGCTTTGGCGCCCCCCTTTCCATCTGCGGACGAAACCACCTAATTGAGCCGGATTCAAGCTTATTATCGTCGGGGAAGGATTGCTTCCCCACAACCGCCATCATGTCTCAAGTCCTGGGTCCCGTACGTATCTCGACACCTCCCCTGACGAGCATCCCCAATAACCACAACGACCCGTTCCCATAGCTAACAGAGACCCTGCCCAGACGCAACTCGCCTACTCCCGAGTGTGGCACCAAGTCTCCGCGAAGGCCCTCCACCCGACCCTCTCTACCCAGAACGGCACCACGCCGCCCTCGCTAGGCCGGCTCGCGAGCCGCATCGCCGTCCTCCTGATGGGCAAGCACAAGCCCATGTGGGACCCATCGACCGACTGCGGTGACTACGTGGTAGTGACGGATTGCGCAGCGTTGTACCTCACCGGCCGGAAGAAGTGGCAGAAGACGTACTACAGACATAACACGCGCCCGGGCTCGCTCAGGTCGGTGACGATGGACGTGTTGATGGACAAGTACGGGGGCTCGGAGGTGCTGAGAAGGGCGGTTAGCGGGATGTTGCCGAAGAACAGGCTGCGGTCTAAGAGGCTGGCGAGGCTGAAGGCGTTCGATGGGGCGGCGCACCCGTATAAAAAGAATGTGATGAGGTTTGGGGAGAAGCCTGTTGGTGCGGAGGGGTGGGAGGAGGTTGCGAAGGCGATTCGGGAGCAGAGCAACTCGAGGATATAGGGGGTGTATTGGCGGTTGTGTATGAGTGGGAATGGTCGGTGGTGGTCGGGGCCTTGTACGAATACACACTTGTTTCTAATAGAGCGGGCAGTTCTGCTGTATGGATATACGTCTCGATATATTTTTTTCATGAAGTTTTAGTTTTGGGACTTCTTCAGCGGGAACGATTTAGAGGATGGTTCTGGCTTCCCGGTCACGGAGCTCAAACCTTTACGGTTCAAGGACACTGAGCTTGCTGTCACGCTCTAAGAGTGCGTACATTGTCGGGACCCAAGGTTACGGTCCTCAGCCTTGGCTACCTTGGGTGCGCCGAATAGGCCATCATTGTCGGGATTTCACTTCGTTGCACTGCGAAATAATTAACCAAGAATAAGTTTTCAATTCAAGATACTCGCTATCTTGGTCGCTGCATGTGAAGGTGAGGCAACATCCTGCATGTCTAAACTCCTCTCAACAATGCCCAGAATATCAAAATCAGCCGTAACAATATCGCGGAGCACTCATCATGAGCGAGACACTTCACACTTGATGAGTCCGTTGGGGCTGGACTGGGGAGCATACACTTCTGCATCCTTGCCGGTGTTCTTGATCCCCTTGTGCCAGCTGAGATCTGTGAGTCACTGTTAGCAAATCAGGGATTCGAAGTAAAGCGGCTAGAGCTAATTGTGAGACTCACCAACTTCAAAATAGTGTTTGTTGGGAAGGGAAAAGTTCACGGTCCGCACGTCCGGCGCGGCCTCGAGGATCTGCTGGCACATCTTGTACATGGTATTCTGGACACTCGCGCTCTCATCCTCCGCGAACGTTTTCATGATGATGGCCCTCGCATCGTCGAACGCCTTATCAAACTTCGGTACCGCTACCTCGGCCGCCTTAAGGTCCGCAAACTGCCACGACCAGCCACAGTCCACGTCGGTGGAGAGGATGCGGTCCCACACCTCGGGGAGGGTGGTGTACTCGTCGCGGACGAAGCTGTGGAAGGCAGAACCAGTACTCTTAAGGACACTGAGGCCAGTGATCCCGCTGGTGAGTGAGATACCGTCCTGGCGTGATATTCTTGCCTCGACGTCGCGGGTCTCCTGACCATCGCGGTAGAAGGAGTGCGGGTGTGGCTTGCCGTCGATAGTCATCCGCGTCCATCGGTGGACGACGACCTTGATGTTGGCGGCGTGGATGTGGGAGTAGCGGTCTAGGAAGTGGGTGCCGAGTATGCTGGCGTAGAGCTCGGGAGGGGTGACGGGGTGCTCCTTGGCTTTGATGTAGATGGTGTTCTTGATGGAGTCGGTGGCTACGACCACGCTGTTATCAGCCTCAGTGTAGCTGGTGGCTATGTCGCCCTCTAGGAGACAGCAGACGGTCATTTCCGTCACGGTCTGAGTGCTGCTCCTCTCGTCCCGATGGACTTTGTATACGCGGACATTGTCCTTGCCGTAGCGGGCAGCAGAGAGGGTGGGCATCTTGGTGCGGACTGGGAGGTTGGTGGCCATGAGATATCGAATATCCTATCCTAGGGGTGAGCCAGTAGTGGTGATATAAGTAATAATGGCAGATAGAACGCTCATGGATGATGCAAAGAAAGTAGTGTTGTCAAGGAGTGGGCTCTCGAAGCCAAATCCTGATGGCCGATAAGTGTGGTGGGGTGATGTAGGGGTGAGAGTACACTTATATATCCAACTTGAGGGAAATTCTTATCGCGAGCATCAAAGAAAATAGTCGCCGATACCTGAAGAGTCGGAGTAAACCTTGTATTCTCGAGGTGACTCCCGGGTCATCAGATTGGCTGAGCGCGGTCACCTTCGGGGACTGTGCCGCTCTCATCTAGTCGGAGCCCGCCGACACCCACCTCGTCGCTGGCCCCATACCCCCGCTAAAAGCCGCCTCCGATGGATCTTGACAGCGGAAACTAGTTCTTGCGTCATCGACTGCTAACAAGGGTCGGGTTTCGCAACATTGTGGGGGATCTGTTCCGGTGCCGGTCTATATGTTTCCCGGGTTGGCGAGGACGATTGATACATTCTATCGTCCATTTTGCTGGGTGCGGGAGGCGGGCGGATTTACTGGGATGGGGAAGGCGCATTGGGCCTGATGTCTGCTCCTTGGGGGAACTGAATCGAGACCAACGGCCCGCATCGAAATACGCATCGCTTCATCCAAAAAGAAACGAGATGGATTCTCAGTAACGCAAGTCTCAAGAGGTGTGATCTTTTTTCTAGCGAATTTTACGAGGCATCAATTCCACCCATCAGACGCGTAGTCGCCTGGTATGCATGCCAGACAGGCCCACCTGAACAGCGGCGGGCTTCAGCGTGCCCAGGGATGCTGATTATATAACCCAGTGCTCGTTGGCTGGATCCCACTGCCTGCACCGAATCTAGCAATCCCGCCATCAGTTCCAGCCTCCAGGGATCGCCATAATACGAATCACCTAGCGTGGAGTCTTCTTCGGGGAAGCTGACCTGTAACTTGCCCGCCCCGCCTCGTGATTGTGTTTCCTCCGTCTGCATCTGCGCCCTCCCCCAGAGTGGTATGGAACATTGCTTGAATTCACGGTGGAAGCACGTTGCCCTGCCTCACATTACACAGCCGAGCGAACGGGCCGCCCTCCCTCCAGGCCAACTCGTAACCTGGAGTGTGGAGCAATTTCCCTGCGACCCTTGTCACTTCCTGGTGATCATCCCAATCCCAACCTCAACCCACGACGAGCCATCGCTACGACCTGGCGACCTCGACGCCGTCCTTCGAGCGTCGTTTATCCTCGCGACTGCCCCAACCAACCTCTGCCCCTGACACCCGACTCGCATGCTGCTAACGGGCGCTGGGCTTCCCCTCGTTGCGATCCCCGCAGTTACCCCGAGAGCTGCCCCACGAATGCCCTGATCAAACGGATGTAGATCGAACCCTCCAAGGGGCATCGCCGCCGTCGGTGGACTACAAGGCCGGTCCGGAATCCACCATGTTGAGCAATGCTGCGACGCCGACCCAGAAGGCGTTCCAGCCTCAGCAACCTCCCAACAACGGCCCCAATCCGCGCCCCAGCCTCGAGCGTGATGCCAACAATGGCCTCCAGCCTCCCGCACACCTCAGCGCCTCGCGCATGACCTCCGCCTCCGGAGTGAGCTTCATGTCGAGGGTTGGACCTAACCAACAAGCAGGCCCCGGGAGCTTTAGCTCCGACCCCCGGAACCATGCCCCAATCCAACGAACCATCTCGAGACCGGATACGTTCGCCCGCGATCTAAAAGCCGACGAGGACAATGATGGGGTCGCCGAGCAGAGCATTGTGGGCTTGAAGGACGCCCTAAGCCGCGAGATGAAGATAAAGGAGGGGAGTGAAAACATGCTCGAGGCCCTCAACAACAAGAAGGCCAAGCAGGCGAAGGAGCAGCGAGCTCGCGTCGAAGCCGAGTTGACCGCTTCGAACCTGAAGATTAAGCAGCTGCGCCAGAAAATATCAGACGCCGAACGCTCTCGAGTTGCCCAGCCTACCACACCGACGAGGCAGCGAACGGGCGGCGACGGCCTGCTTCAAAGTAATGACCTTCGCTCGCCGCACAGCGTATCGCGTAGCGGCGCCGCCTCTGACGTTGAAGAGACTACGGAGTCCCCCACCTTTGCTCTCGCTGAGCTTTTGCAGGCACTCGAGGCTGAGAACATGACCCCGGACTTCTACGTTAGCAGGGCGAACTCCTTGGTCGACCTGTTTAAGCGCCATCCCACGCTAAAGTATGATCTGGTCTGGTCTGTGTTCGGTCTTCGCATGCAGGCCATGCTCCTGAGTGATAGCAGAGAAGTGGTCGCAGCCGGATACCGGGTCACCCGCTATGCCATCTCGGATGTCTCATCCTTGAGGAAGATACGTAGTCTTAGTACTGACTACCTAGTCGTAACGTGAGTATCTTTGCGTGCCTTATTTCAGCTGGTCTCCCATACTATATCTGGAGATTCCGGACGAATACTGATGTATCTTGGCAGATCTCTTATCAAAGACAGGAAAGCTGACGTGGAGCGGGAGCAAGCTCTCAAGTTTGTGCGGGCTTTCCTGGATGTGAAAGACGGTGTTCGTGAGGTCTCCAGTGCGGTGGTAAGAACGATAGCTGCCATCTCCGAGCATGTCGAGGACAGAACGGGCGCTCGCCCTGCCATCGAAACCATGGTTGAGCGTGAGGATAGGCTGAGGCCAATCTGCATTGAGACCCTGGCCGAGATACTCATCCGTGATCCGCCATTACTCATTGCATCCGGGGGCCTTGCGCCCCTGTATGAGGCACTCTCAGAAGGAACATACAAGGGGCCTGAAGGCCTGAGTGCCGCCTTCCTGTATCTGCTCGATTCGCCGCACAAGCGCAAATACCTACAACCAGGTTATAGCATCGAGTCCCTTTTCAGCCCCTTTACCGACCAGCTACTCGACAACGAGCCTCTCCTGAAGCAGAACGTCAAAGCGATCGCGGCGTCATTAAAGACGTGGCCCGGCCTCATGGCCCTGTCTATGTACGAGTTTAGGACTATCAAGTCCTTTATTGAGTGCATGCTTTATCCCTCGGTTTTCGTCAAAGAGACCGTCATCGACCTTCTTTACTCCCTTCTCCGAATCAAGTCCCCTGGCTGGGCTCAGTCTTACCTCGCGGGCCGGCGGCTGACCACCTACGGCAGGGTTGCCTCACTTCGGGCGACCAACACAAAAGAGCCGGCACCGTCGACGGAAGACGATTCAGGGGAGCAGAACTTTGTTGAGCATTACACTGCCCTTCTTCTCACGGTCTTCATCAAGTCCAATCTTTTACCCGTACTCCTCAAACTGACTCAATGCTCTGACAACCCTACTATTACACGCAAGACAACCCTACTACTTGGCGAAGTGTTGAAGCTTTCAAGCAGACTTCTGCTGCCGAGCTGGAGTAGTGAACTTCAGCTCCTACCGGAGCTTTTTGCGGCTGCAACCCAGTTCGGTGATGAATCCCACTTCACTGCAACCAGTACGATCTATCAAATCAGCAGTGTTAGTCGAACTCTGTATCGAACGACACCATCGGCTACAAATTCTGGGGGGCTATCGTCTGGCAGCCCGTATCATGATGGGGCGGACGACCACCACAAGACGAACCCCGCCGTTCTCACCGACGACGCAACGTTCCGCCAGTTGCTGATTGATTGTGGGGTTCTCACCAGCTCGAACTACGCCAAGTGGAACTGGGATGTGATAATGAAGATTGTCGAAGGGCCTCTGCAAAGTGGGAAGCGGCTGGAGGAGGCTGCAAAGGCCTCTAAATTCCTCAAGAGGATCGTGAGCTTCTACCGGCCCTTCAAGTACAAGTTTTCCGAGCTCAAGAGCACTCGCAATTCGCAGAAGTACGTCCGGGTTGGGTGTGCCTTGATGCACTCGCTTCTTCAATCACCGGAAGGCTTGAAGTACTTGGCAGATAGCAAACTATTGAGACAGCTTGCAGAATGCATGGCTCAATGCGATCCGGTAGGTAACCCAGTCCGATTGGAGAGTCGTTTAAGGTCATTATTGGGCTAACCGGCATGTCACAGACTAGCGGGGTCCCTGCGCAGTACCCTATGTTTTCAAGAGATAGGCTCATGGACACACTGTGTGGTGGATACATCCCTATGCTGGGTGTTCTTAGTGGGGACCCGAAGGGACTGGCTCTTCTCGACAAGTGGCGGATGTTTAACATGATGTACCACATCGTCGATCTCAAGCAGCGCCCCGACCTCACGAAGCTGATACTGGCCAATCTTGACTACAGCATAAACGGCCATCCGCGGGTGCTTCTCTCCAAGGCGCTGACAGCGGGCACTGTGGACATACGGATACACGCTACTGACGTGCTAAGGAAGTACGCCATCGGTTCCTCTTCGTCTCAGGGAGCTGTTGCGGACTCTAAGTGGGCTATACAGCTCCTGGTGACCCAACTGTATGACCCGGAGGTCGAGGTATGCTCTGCGGCAGTCAAGATCCTCGAGAAGGCTTGCAACCGCAAGACACTTTTAGAGTACATTGTAGAGTGCCGGCCATCTCTTGACCATCTTGGCGAGATTGGCGCACCGCTGCTACTCCGCTTCCTATCAACCTCAATCGGTTACAAGTATCTGGACGGGCTGGACTACATTAGCAACGAGATGGACGACTGGTTCCTTGGGAGGAACGACTCGTACGTCGGCCTCATCGAAGCGAGTCTTGCGCGCTCCTTTATGGATAGCCCAGACGATCACCAGAATCGCATCAGCCTCTTCGATGACACGTCGGCTAGCGACTTCCACGATGCCCACGTGCCCCCTCATTTCTACAGGGAGCTCACGCGCACGCAAGAAGGGTGCAGACTGCTCAGTGATAAGGGCCACTTTGAAGAGTTTGCCAATACGATACGAGAGTACGGGATGCAGTCAGAGGATCCGGAGCTCATTACCAAGGTTAAGGGGTGCATGTGGGCGGTTGGCAATGTCGGGTCGATGGAACTCGGAGCGCCCTTCATTGAATCTACCGACGTCGTGGAGCAGATTGTAAAGATCGCTCAGTGTCACGAAATCCTCAGTCTTCGAGGGACCGCCTTCTTTGTGCTGGGCCTCATATCCCGATCGGTGCATGGTCTGGAGATACTCTACGAGCAGGGCTGGGACGCCAACACGACGCCCATGGGCAACTCGCTAGGGTTTTGTCTGCCGACGGACGTCTCAAAGTTCCTCTCTCTCCAGCCGTGGACTACGAAGCGCATGACAAATGCTGACCTGCCCGACGCGCAGAAGACGGAGAAGAGCGCCCCGCCACCCATGGCGCCCCGCCCACCGCTCGAACCGCAGGAGGCGCTCACGGATGACAACGACGAAGCGGTGAATCAGCGGGTGCTGGAGATTGTTGTCGACCTGAGCAACTCGGTGCTCTTCAAGCGAGCTATGAGCGAGCTGGTGCAGGTGCGGCAGAAGCGGAAGGGGGGCTTCACGTCGGTTAGGCTGTTCAGGCAAATCATGGCGCTGTTGGAGTACAACCACTACAGGTTGCCTATACGGAAGGTGGTGACGGAGCTCTTTAACAAGAGCGTGCTGCGGCAGATCGTACTGGAGGACAGCGAGGGCAGTGATGGGGAAGATGAGGACGACGAGGATGGGGGAGGGGAGGAGGATTCTGGAGATGATACCCGGACGGAGCGGCAGAGAAGCGTGTCGGATAGTCAGTGAGGTGTTGGGCTGGAGAGGGGATACGGGGCGTGATGTACTTGTATAGATGGAATTGATGATCTGATGACTGGGCGTTGGATTTTGGATTCCGCCAGGGTTCTATTCTATGGGATTGAAATGTGACAAAAATAATGGCCTCCAGGAAGGGGTGAAGTTCAAGGCTGCTTTCGTCCGAAGAGCCCGGATAACTCTTGAGGAGCGCCCGCAGGCCGCCAAATCTTATCAGCTGACACAGCCAACAGACTTCCGTCGGACAGTCAGCAGTCGGTACCTATGGAACCTCAAAATCTTTATCCTGCCCCTCTATCCTCATGTCGGCAGGCATCAGTGTGCTTGCGAGGCAGGAAGAAAAAGCTAAAAGAGTGTAATTACTAAGTATATCTACCCCAACCCCGCGAAAGGCGGATGAACGTTTCTAGACAGCAAAAGCGACGGCCCCACCACAACCCGAACCTGAAGCTCCATCAGCGCCCCGCCAAAAATTCTGCCGCGCCAACTCCCACCCCAACGCCACGCCCGTAACGACCCACGGACGCGGCTTCTACACATAAACCTACGGCTCTTTGTTTCAGTGGACGAAGAAGCAAGGAGATACAACGAATATGGACCCTAACATGCCCCCAGATGTGGAGGACATCGACCTTTACGGTAGGACAAACGCTGTCTGCACCTTGTCGCTGTCCTAGCTGACCTTTTTTTTTTGAAGAACTCCTCGGCGTCCCCAAGAATGCCGACCAAGAGCAGATCAAGAAGGCCTACAGAAAGGTACAGGACCAAAGCCTCTCTTATGACGTGAGAATACTTCTCCGCTAACCCCGACCACAGGCGGCCCTAAAACACCACCCCGATAAGGTCCCCGAGGAACAGCGCGACGAGTCCGAGGCCAAGTTCAAGGCGGTCACACAAGCGTACGAGATTCTCAAGGATGAGGAGAAGAGGGAGCTCTACGACGCCGGTGGCATGGCCGCGCTCCGAGGCGGCGGCGCTGGTGGCCCTAACGTGGACCTAGAGGACATTCTTAACCAGATGTTCGGTTTCGGTTTCGGTCCCGGTGGCCCCGGTGGTGGCGGCCCAGGCGGTCCTAGGCAGCGGAAGCAGAGGCGTGGGCCGGACGAGGAGCAGCCGTACAAGATCTCGCTTGAAGAGCTCTACAAGGGGAAGACGGTCAAGTTCTCCGCCAACAAGCAGGTCATCTGCGGGCAATGCAAGGGTTCCGGTGCCAAGGAGAAGGTGAAGCCGCAGCAGTGCGAGCAGTGCAAGGGCCAGGGCATGGTGGAAGGTCTCAGACAGGTTGGGCCGGGCCTCCTGACGAGGGAGGTTCTGCCGTGCGACCACTGCAAGGGGTCGGGCAACTTCGTCAAGGAGAAGGACAGGTGCAAAAAGTGCAAGGGGAAGAGGACGACGCAGGAAACTAAGGTGCTAGAGATCTACATCCCTCGTGGGTCCATGCAAGGTGAGCGGATCGCGCTGGAGGGCGAGGCGGACCAGGCTCCCGACCAGACGCCCGGAGATATCGTCTTCACGCTTATGGAGGAGCCGCACGATGTCTTTACGAGGGTGGGCGCCGACCTGTCGGCCGAGCTGAAGGTCACGCTAGCGGAGGCGCTCTGCGGGTTTGACCGGACGGTGCTGACGCACCTCGACGGCCGGGGCATCCACATCAAGCGCGAGAGGGGCCACATCCTGCGGCCGGGCGACGTGCTGAAGGTGCCCGGGGAGGGCATGCCGCACAAGAGGGGGGACACCAGGGGCGACCTCTACCTCATCGCGGCGATCGACTTCCCCGAGGACGGGTGGATCAAGAGCGATGCCGAGTTCGAGGCGGTGAAGAAGGTCCTTCCGGGGCCGGCGCCGCCGATTGAGGCGGAGGAAGTGGATGAGGTAGAGTACGAGGATGATGCTGATATCGAGGAGGTACGTTGATCCCGGGACTGTCCCGTTGGTGGATAGTGTGGATTGTGTTGCTAATATGGTTACAGATGGGAGCGCGCTCAGGAGACCCGCGGGCCGGCGGGGCCCAGTGGGAGGACGTGGATGAGGAGGACGCCGGGCCGCAGTGCCAAACGCAATAAGCGCCAGGAAAGCCTTGGTGGGACAAAGGAGAAGACCGGGTGATAGACCATCTGGAAGGGGAGGAATCTCAACTTAATTCTTGCTTCGGATCAAGTAATTTTGTTCGTGCTTTCTGGGACGGCAGGGGGCATAGACTCGGGGAAAATTGGACATGGGATCGTGGATTCCTGGCTTGTTCATAGCGCTGCTGTTGGCTGGTGTTGGCTCGAATATTATGATAATATGAGCGATTCTGAGATTTTTTTTGGGGGATTTAACGCCCAAAGAGCGCCCATACGAATGGGTATCTCTTCCAGATCTGTAGTCCATGCCTCTGTGTTAGCGCCGGCGGTTGTAATTGTACGGGCCAAGTTCGTGCTTCGGTGAGCTTCGGTGAGAGGGAGGAGGATGTGTAGGTCGAAAACGGCATGTGGGGCTAAAAGGACCCGCAAAATGAAGGCCTGCCCGATCGGGTTTGTACGGTGAAACCTCCCCCACCCCACCACACATAGTCCAGCACGTGACGCACAGAAATGTTCCCACCCAGAATTTTACCCTAGCCCTCCAGATCGCAGGTAATCCGCCTTGGGAAAACTTCGCTCACCTCTCGAACCTCTCGACGTCGCACCTCCCTCCTACTAACAACACACAGGAAACGCAGCAGCAAAGGTACGCATCACTGCCGCATGGGGTAAATTTATTTCGGAATTCAGTATATATCTAACGTTTCTTCCTCTTGCAGATGGTTTCCGCGAAGAAGCACGTCCCCATCGTGAAGAAGCGTACGTCCCGAGATCCCTCAGAACACCACGACGACTCTCGCCTTTTCCCAACGTCGAGGATTCGAGATGGAAGAGGATTATGAATCGGGGTATTGACATGGATTGGATATAGGCACGAAGCGCTTCGCTCGCCACCAGAGTGACCGCTTCAAGTGCGTCGACCCCAGCTGGCGCAAGCCCAAGGGTATCGACTCCCGCGTCCGGAGGCGGTTCAAGAGCAACCCGGCCATGCCCTCGGTACGTCAGCCCGAACGAACTACCGCACTGCCGTCCGTTACAATTGGAGGCGGGATTGCGGTTGGGAATCGTAGGGATGCGATACTAACGCACTTGTTCGCAGATCGGCTACGGTTCCAACAAGAAGACCAAGTACATGATGCCCTCGGGCCACAAGGCCTTCGTCGTTAACAACACCAACGACGTCGAGCTCCTCCTGATGCACAACCGGACCCACGCCGCCGAGTACGTTTGCGTCCCCTCAAAATTTTGTCAAGCATATGGGCCGCGTACCTTGTGTCAGAATGCACCTTGGCTAACATATCCCAGGATCGCTCACAACGTCTCGGCGAGGAAGCGGATCGACATCATCGCCCGCGCGAAGCAACTAGGCGTCAAGGTCACGAACCCCAAGGCGAAGGTCACGACGGAGGTATGAACGTAACGCTTGCGGGAACGATGCGGGGAAACGGTGCAACGGAGGCGTCATTAAGGAAAGCGACGACGAGCAGTGGAGGATCAAAAGGGAAAAAATTAACGGGAATATACTCTTGGTCCGGACTGTGTTTTATTCAAACGCGCGGTGGGTGTTTTCATGTTGCGAAGCATCGGGATGGCATCGGATACGGTTCTGCGGTGCGATTCGGAATGGGTCGCTGGCTGCGCGGATGTCGTTGCTAGGAAATGATAAAGACCTCTTTCGAGCCAAGGTTACTGTCGGGTCACGGAGTGTGCAGTGTGTCCTGTCAATTGGTGAGGGGTGTAGTGGTGATGCAGGTGAGTTGCGTTCGATGTGGGAGAAGAGTATTGGCCGCGAGGCCAGTATTTTTTTTTTTTTTTTTTTTTTGCGGGAAAGGTATTCCGCGTAGCGTCAGGCTGACCCTCCTGGAGACGCCATTCGCTCGCTACAACCGCCGGTCCTCCTCATTATTGTGTAAACATATGGCAGTTAGGTTGGCTTTGTTCCACGGCATCTACTAACCGAGAGCTCACTCTCAACTAATGTGGTCCCATTCTCTAGATTTCACTACTACATCTCGCGGTGCGGCAGACTTGAAAAAATCATATTAGATATCCATGCTCATGAAATTACCCAAAATCAAAATCCCGCCCGTCTATGATACATGCATCATTCCCATCCATTATCCCTTATTCGCCAGCCCCGCGCCATGCCAGCTCCCGTATCATAGCCTCGCCTTTACATCCCTTCAAGTCGGCAGTCAGAGAACACCAGCGTGGCATTCAGTGATGCTTGAAGCAGCTGAACTTGCCGAGCGAGAAGCGCCACGGACCGCGGTGGACGCCGTGTCTATCAGCGCGCACCGAGGTTCCGAAGTGGCGGCCGCCGATGGGCTTGGTGTAGAACACGCCGCCCCTGCGGCGCCGCGTGCCGAATCCGAAGGGCATTTTGTTTTTCAGTCCTGGTTGTCGGTGCGGGGTTCTTTACGCTCCCGTGTGTGCCCAGTCAAATGTAGTTGTCCGAAGTTTTGATGCTAGTTTGGCGAATATATGTGTGCTAGGCCCTTTAGTGGAGGCTCGTGGATTAGTATGTGTGAACAATGCCAGCAATAAACGGTCAATCGTGGGGAACGTCGGTACTTTTATACATAAGAGAGCTGAAGAATACTAGGGCAGGGGATCAAGGGACTCTGAGACTTGGCTTTCGACCTGCGGCTGGTGATGTCAGCTGCTCTGCCCGCATCTTGGTTTGTGTAGCGTATGGTGTGGACAGCCAGCCACCAGCCCACATGGCCACCACCCGAAAAACACCTATGACGACATACCCCTCCCGATTAACGGGAGGCGAAAACCTCCCAACCAAGGAAACCCGTCCCGTCCCTGCAACGGAACCACCCAGAACTTCCCAGGGTCTATTTTTTTTTTTTTTAAGAAAAAAAAAAAAACCAAGAATAGAAACAAGGACACATTTTGCTGTTACACTTTGCTTCCAATTCGATGTCGATTTTTCAGTGCGTGGAAGAGTCAAAAAAGGAGGTGATGCCTTCATTCGATATCCGGACAGAACGCGTGTACAAATGCCCCAATGCTGAAAATCCACTAACCCAATGCGAAGAAGGCTATATCCCCAAAAAGCCGACGCAAACCAAAGAAACCGAAACCAAACACGCAATGTCACGCTTTCCTATGCCTAGAGCTCTCCCGCCTTCCCGACCAGCACGTTCGTCTTACCCGCCTTGCTCTCGAACTCAACATACCCACCCCCCGTCGCCGTCGCTACCCTCTTCTTCACACCAGGTCCTTCACTCCACACCACCTCCCCGTTTACTTTGACGCTTTCTCCCTCCCCAGCCGGCACTGCGACGGTCCCGCCCCCTAACCCCTCCGGCACCTCCACCTCCATCGAAAAGCCGTCGTCCCCTTTCTCCCACTTCACGCTGATCCCCTCCCCGCCAGGCACAGGGACCACACCCCTCGCCCACCTCAGGTCGCCCACTCTAGGCTTCACGCTCCACGACCCGAACCCCGGTGCCGTGGGCGTCACGCCCAGGACATACCTCGACAGCAGCGGCACCACCCCCGTCGACCACCCGTGCGACCGGCTCTTATACGGGTCCGCATTATACGCCTCGCCCGTGCCCTCCCAGAAGGTCACCCCGGGGTCCTGCGCCGCCATGTATCCCCACAACCGCCGCATCTCCTCGAGCGCTGAGTCCACCAGGCCCGTTTCGAAGCGCGCCGCGATCTCAAAGTATGAGATGAACGCGTACACCCTGTCGCCGTAGTCCGCGCTCAGCGCGTCGTTGTCGTAGAAGGCGTTGCCGTACGGCCGCGAGGCTGCGGTGGCCCAGTAGTCCAGGATGGAGGCCGAGCGGGAGGGGTCCGCCGCGCCCGAGAGGACGGCGAGACTGTTGCCGTCCTGGGCATGCGTGGCGCAGTAGGAGTCGCCGCAGGTGCCGTCGAAGAAGGCGCCCTTCTCGGAGTCGAAGTTGTGCGCGTTGAGGGCGTCGGAGACGTTGGAGGCGAGAGAGTCCCACCGTGATACGTCGTCGGGGTGCCCGTCGCCATGGTGCTTCGCGAGGAGGGACGCTGCGCGGAGGGCATGCACGTAGAGGGCGTTGTAGTACGTCACAGGGCCCTGCCGCGGGAGGAAAGCGTAGTCGCCGTATCCATCGGGCTTGTTGAGAAGGCCGGTGGACGAGTCGAGGTGGGACGGGTAGTAGTCGTCAAGGGTGGAAACCATGTTGCTGTAGTAGGAGTCCAGGAAAGTGAGGTTGCCGGTATAAAGGACATAGTCGTGGAGACAGACAACCCACCAGAGGGAGTAGTCGAAGAGCTTGAGGGTATATTGAAAGCTGGCAGTGTTAGCAGGTTCCTCGAAAGGGGACCCGGCACGGGGGAAGGTCGTCTTGGAACGGGACTTACATGCTCGCCGGCGGGATCCACCCGTCGTCCCTCTGATGGTCCGCCAGGTCTGCCAACACATTCGCAACCGCCTCCCCCGTATCATGCGACAAGAACGTCGTCAGCCCGGCGACCGCCACATCCCCCACGTACGGGTCCCGATCCCTCTTAGGCGCATCATGCAGCACCAGCTTCCCCAGCAGCCCCTCCGCCAACGCATCCCTGGGTTCCGTGTCGTTGGCGCGGAACACATCCGTGCATAGGTCGTTCGTGTACACGCCGTCGAACCACCACTGCGAGAGGTCCGCGTCGGAGCACTCAAACCAGCCCGTGAAGGTATCGGGGGTGCCGAGGAAGGCAGAGAGGCGCAGGGAGACGGAGGCGATGGAGACGCGGCCCTGGGGGGTGGTGAAGGGCTCGTCAGCATCGAGGGCGTCGAGGGAGATGCGGAGGTAGCGGAATCCATGGAGTCCGTCAGAGCAGACGCGGTTGCCGTCGTGTCGGCAGCCGATTTCGTTGGTGTAATTGTAGGGTTCTGTCTCCACGGCGATCTGGGGGAGATGTGTCAGAAAGGGGGTGTGTAAAAGGAAGTCAAAAAAGAGAGAGGGGGGGGGGGGGGTATTACCTGGTCTGTCCCGCCGGTGAGATGCTGCGGCGATCCTCGTTCGGCCTGTCGTGTAGGTCAGCCAGGTGAACTTGTCGTCTCACTCTAAGCACCCTCCACCCCTAACAAGAGTCGACTTACATTGTAAGACCGAGTAAAATCACTATTATTACTCAAATGCTCCAATGTCTCAGAGAACGCGAGCCTCACCCCCGGCAGGCTTCCCTCGGCACCCTCGGCGCCCGCGAAATCTATCGAGAGCACGCCCACCGTGTTCATCCCAAAGTCCACAACCACGCTGGGGACCTCGTCCAGGCGGCCCGGCCGCTCCAGCACCGTGGGCTCGTCGCCGGCGATAAGTCCCTGGTGGTTCAGCACGCGGCCCATGGAGTACTCCTCCAGGACGGCCGCGGGCCGGACGATGTCGGACGAGGTCGCGCGGACATAGCGGTGCCAACTCGTCGAGTTGGAGGGGATGGAGGTGGTGGAGTTGCCCGCCCGGGTACGGAGGGTTAGGAAGAGGAGGGCGAGGGTGAAAAGTAGGAAGGTCATGAGGAGGAGTATGTGGCGGCGGGGGGGTGGTTTGGGCTCTGTGGCCCGGAATACATATTTGCGGTCCATGCTGGCGGGTATATATATATAGATCAATGCGGCTTTGTATATGCTTGTATATGACGGAATGCGAATTCTCTCCCCTGCGTGTGGTATATCCCGGGTATGTACGTCTCTGTATGCTGCTCACGGCGTGTGTACGCCAAGTATATGCGCCGGCTCGTATACACGCCTTTCTCTGCCGTGTCATGCACCTTCGCTTATCGATATCATGGGTTCGGACACGAGATGTAATATATGAGTCCTCCGTTGCCAGTATGTTTTAACACGCCGCGCTGAAAAAAAGAGGGAAGGCGGGCACCGCTGTGTAACAGGAAGGGTTCCGGCCTCGTCCGGAGGGAGACGACCGGCGCCGCACCGGAGCGGGGGGCAGTACTTAGCCGCCGGCAGCAAGGAGCGGAGGGGGGAAAGCCACGGCAGGAAGGTTCCCCCCAGGAATGCGCCTCTTGCATCCGAAAATGGACAAATATAGCGTTGAAATTGATTTCTCTGCGCCTCCTGTTCCTGCAGACGGGGCCCCGTTGGAATGTGAAGCGGAGGAACGGAGGGGATGGGAGGTGAGGGGTCGCGGCCGTTGAGGGCCTCGGCGCGCATTTCCTTGGAAGGGGGAGCGCCGGCCGCTGATCTAATTCACTCGCCCCAAGAAAAAACGCCAAGCGAGACACACGTCGACATGGATCTGGAAGATCCAAGGAAAGGATCCTCCTCCGGGTTCACAAAAATCTCACAACCTTAAGACACTCGTCGAATGAAATTACGCACATTTTTGTTTTCTTTGCCCCTCTCTTAATTTGCCCGGCGCCCCCCGCCCCCGGCTCTTTGCTAAGTTTATGTTCGGATTGGACAACTCTGAATGCTGTCCCTCCCAAGAATGGAAGATCGTGGGATCAAATGATTGAGTGACGCTGCCACGTGCGGGTCTGTCGTGGTACGGGGCCCGCCGCCGGTGAGGGTATCGATGCGATACGTGAGAGGCCGAGGACCGAGCCAGCCCCCCGGGATATTCTCATGTTTTCTTAACTTTTTAAGGCTCATGTGGAGAGCCTCAAGCGAGGAACATGACTCGCTCAATTAAAGATGTTCCTATTTATTCGCCCTCGACATTTCGTGTGTAAGTCTGGGCCCATGACATCAAATATCTCACAACGCCCCCTCCAATCCAAGACATAGTAATATCCATTACCAAGGGACCAGAACTAGTCCCCCCCCCAAGACAAAGCGCCCACGTCCCCATAGCCCGCGAGATCATTGCACCGCCTACGCCGTGCCACCACCCTTCACAGCCGCCAGCGCCCGCCTGAAGACGGCCACGAAGTCATAGCAGTCCACAAACGTGTTGTACAGCGGCGCCGGCGCCACGCGGATGACGTCCGGCCGCCGCTCATCCACCAACACCCCGCCCTTAAGCAGCTCCTCCATCACCCCGTCCAGCAAGCCCGACTCCAGCTTCAAGCTAAGCTGCGCGCCACGTTCGTCCGGTTCCCTCGAAGTGATCTGCACGAAGCAGCGCCGCGACTCCTCAGGCATATTGTCGAGGAGGCGCTCGAGGTAGGCCGTCAGGCGCCGCGACTTCTCGCGTAGGGGCACGACACCGCCCGCGAGCTCGTACACCTCGAGGCTCGCACACAGGGCCGTAATGTCCACGATGCTGGGGTTGCTCACCTGGAAGCCCGACGCACCCGCGGAGGGGTGATACTTGTTCGCCATGGCGAAGCGCGTCGCCTTGTCGTTGCCCCACCAGCCGGCGAGCCGGTTCCTGTAGCCCGTCTCCGAGTCTGTGTCGTCGATGGTCGTGGTGACGCCCGTGTGGCGGCTGTGCACGAAGAGGCCGCCGATGCAGCCCGGGCCGGCGTTGAGGTACTTGTAGGTGCACCAGGCCGCGGCGTCGACGTCCCAGTCGTGGAGGCTCAGGGGCACGTTGCCCGCCGCGTGTGCGAGGTCCCAGATCACGAAGAGGCCGCGGCTGCGCGCGTGGGCCGTTATGCGCGGGATGTCTAGGAGCTGGCCGCTGTAGTACTGGATGCCTGGGAGGAGCAGCAGGGCCGCGGACTCCGCGTGCTGGTCTATCACGGAGAGGATGTGCGCCGTGGAGAGCAGCGGCGAGTCACCCCCAGCCGGAGGCTCGATGAGCACCATGGACGACGAGGTCGACAGTCCATGATGGCGGATCTGCGTCTCGACGAGGAAGTGGTCACTGGGGAAGGCCTTGGCCTCGAGGATGATCTTGTGGCGCTGCGACGAGGGCCGGTAGAAGGCGGACATGAGGAAGTGGAGGTTTGCCGTCAGGGACTGCATGATGGCCACCTCCGAGGGTTCGGCGCCGACAAGGGGCGCAGACATGCGTGCGGCGGTTTCGTCCGCATCCAGCCATGTCGGCAGGGGGGAGCCATCCAGCGGCTTGAAGTGGCCCTGGACGCCCTGTGTTGCCCAGGTATCTAGGTACTGGCGTAGGCGGGTGGCCGTGCGTTTGGGCTGCAGGCCTAGGGAGTTGCCCACCAGGTAGGTGCACGGCTTCGCGTCGCCGTCCTGCTGCGCGGCATCTCCGGTAGTACCTGAACGAGCCAATGGCAGCCCATGTTAGCTCATTTATCTTTAGAGCAGAACACACTCAACACCCAGGATGTAGCCGCATATGGAATGTGAGATGTTCCAGAAGGAGAGCGCATGGAGCAGGTTGTGAGGTCGGGTGGGTGAAGAGGGTGGGTAAGCGGTAGCCACACTACGCACCTCGCTCGGGCAACGATTTACTCAGCGCCTCGGCTTTCGTCGGGACGTGGAACTCGTCCCTCGTGAACCTCAACGCATCTTCACGGTCCAGCGCCGCGGCATGTTCCCTCGTATAGATCTCTGCGGGTGCCATGGTTTGTCTCTTGAGAGGCTCAAAGGTGGGATGTGGGGTGGATTTTTTTTTCCGCGGGGCGTCAATTGAGGGGCAGCGCCAAGATCACCAACGGAAGGCGAGCTAAAAACACGTAACGGGTATTATAGTAAGATGAGAAAATAGCAACTGTTACGGATGGGCGATCATAATCTGCTACGGCGAGACTGGATGGGAAATGCAGATGCCGGGAAAAATGTTGAACACTTTATGGGCAGCTCACGTAGCGATTGCTGCGCTGAGAGAAGCGAAACGTGTTGCTCCGTTTGCGGGGTTTAGTGAAGCTTCGATAGGTGAACTTGAGTGTCAGTTGCCGCTGCTTGCCGGCACCCAAGAAAGTTTCCTCACTTTAGGGAGGAGCCGCTTTCCCGCTAAGCTCATTGCGGGAAGGGGCCCCCGCCGTATCTTGGATGGGTACATGAGCGTTTGTGGGAGGAGGATTGTGATTTTCAAAAATTTCTTACAGCTTGTTTACCTTCCTCTTTGGGATGTTTTCTGATTTTGAGACGAGGTGGATGGGTTTGTATGTGGGTGGGCGTCGCTGCTGGCTCTTCTCAATGACGATTGAGAAGCAAAAGCGGCACCATATGGCGAGATCGAAATAAGGAAAGGGGCTCTTGTGCACAGCGGGGACAGGAAATCTCGGGCCGGCTTCGAGAAAAAAATGGTCAGGGGGTCTCATCATTCCGCCTGTTTTCTTGCTTTTAGCCCGCTTTCTGGAGGCGGATGCACGTCGGCTCTCTGGGTCCGCTGACGATGACCTCCTTCCCGAGGTTACGTGTAAAGGCCACGATCCCCATCCCCTCTTGCGGTACGTATCTCCCATACACCCCGAATCAACAACCCGTGATGGTTTGCAGGAACACAGCATACCACCAGAGTGATAAACGTCCCCTGGAAACACACAATATCGGGGTATGAGATTCCCCACCATGCAAAGCGTTAGGCGGAGGACAAAGACCCAGATTACTTACGTCAAAAGGACATCGTCACGGACCCAGTACCCCTCTCCGTAAAAGGAAAACAGAACCACCACGGAATCAGCACGGAGACGGAGCTCCACCTCCGCCATTCTTGGCGCACACCACCCCCGGATACTTTCGGGTCATCGGCAGCTGGTGGGGTAGGCCTTCACCGGGGCCGGAGGGCGGGCTGGCGGGGACTTCCCCTTGGTGGATTTGCCGGCGGGGCCAGGCTGGAAGGCTTTCCATGGCTTTCGACCGGTCCCACCCTTTTCCCTGTGTTAGCCCGATGCCCTCTGGGTTCCAGTTGGGGCTCTGTTTCGCGAGGGCTTGACCGGGTCCTGATGGAGACAGCTGCATTCCGTTGTTTCTCATTGTTTTCTGTGGGTCGGGATGGTGACACCAGGGTCATTGGGGTTGTGATACGTTTGACGTGTAGAAGGTGCCGAGAAGCCGGAGAAGGAAAGGGGAGCGAGACGGACCGGACTTGTCTGGCAAATATGTCTGAGACGCTGGTCCTACGTGATTATCGTATGCTGATATGTTTCGAGGTTGATACCAAAAGCGTCAGCCCTACACTTCCACCAGCGTCCGGTCTCCCCCCCGGCCCCCAAGTCTGGGGCAAGCGGCCCCATAGAGGGAGTACATGAAGCCGGGAAAGACGTTATACTCCTACTGAGTAACCGATTCCGTTCGTCCCGAATCGGCAGCCGGGCATCAGCGAACGGCGACCAAACTGCACCACGTCAAACATCCTCCGAGACACCATCTAGGTGCTGCGTCCACGAACGATATGCCATCTTCCGCATGGAAAAGCATACAAGATGCCGTTATGCCCGAGGCGACGCGCCATCCCGGACTGCTGCTGGACGCCATTGGACATGCTCGAAATTCTTGCAGGCCACGAGGAGGAAGCACTACCTGCAATATGCCTGCACGTTCCTCGAATAGAGTGGGGCGGCCTGAAAGTATGGGGTAATAGCACGCCCCCTTTTCCTCTCAGAAAGCATTTTTTGCCTTGGGAAGATGTACCTCTCTCATGATGGAACAGTCTAGATCCCTAGACGAGAAATTTTTATTTTCTCGTTGGGGCCTGGGGCTAGTGTTAAATCAAGACTGCAGATCGAGTTGCCTCTAGAGGTAATGGGACCCGCAAATGGGGAGGCGCAGACGGATCGAGATGGAGCGCAGGCTTCCGGAAGACCTCGGTAGGTGTGGGTCAGGTATGCTTCCGTGCCCGCTTCCGCTCCTGTCGATCGGAAGGGGAGGAGGGGAGGTACCCGGGCGAGTATGTACCTCATGATGGACGGCATGCACACCGCCGGAGCGTCGTAGCCATGCGTGGCCACCGAGGGGCGGGGGCGGGGGCTGAGGGGCTGCCCCGCTACGGAGGGAGGGGCACAACTGCTCGACACCGAGGTGTGGCAGAACGAGTGGATAGAAAACTATCCTGTCAATTGTGGGAGAAACTCCAATGGGCATGTGCCAATTGGCGTTGGACAAGTGTTGGAAATACTCGAGAATAATTAGAGTGTGCAGAGGCTTAGTTAGTAGTTGGGCGCGGTAGTGCAGACGTATCAGCGGCGGCCGCACTTCGTAGTGGTGTCAGACAGGGGCCGGATTATCCAACGGCGTTCGCCCCAAACAGGTACATCGTCACGATCACAGCGTACTCAGGGGCGCCCTCACCGATACTCGGCGTGTACCTGTGACCCGAAGAAGAAGTCCTCTTTTTTCGAGCTCATGCCTGGCCAGCTAACCAGCCCAAGCAGGGAAACATAGAACATAGATTGACAACACAGTTTCTTTACTTTGAACAATTGCGTTCGTTGATTGAGGCTGACGAGTCGAGTCGAGGAATAATCAGCTTAGTCGAAGCCTGGGAATCCTCGAGGCGAGGCGAGGCGGGCTCGCCCCGTGACGCCCCAGCTGAGCTCGGTCAGCCCCGCGCCCAGGCCGGCCGTTCCGTGCGCAGGCGCCAGGGGAAACGCGGGGGTTGGAAAGGGGGGCTGCCATTTGACAGTGCTGAGCTTCGCGCCCCGCAGGCCCGTGCAATGCTGGTTCATCATGGGATCTCCAAGAGATTTTTCCAATAATAGTGTACTCGGTACTTGCCCGTAGCAAATACCACACGAAGACGGTGGAATGCTCGAACTCGTCTCTCTCCGCAGAGAGCAGGAATCTGGGGTTGCAAACGGCGCGTCGGGTTTCCGGAACTGGTTAGCAGTTCCCACTACGTGGAAGTTTAGAGAAAAAATCGATGTCAGGAACGGCAACTGGAAATTAGCTTGGACCTCCAGCTTTGAATGCTACGCGTTCTTCCCAAGATCGAGATGCGAGGTGCCAATTCTCAGCGCTGGAGTGCCATCTCGGGCCGAGATCTTCAAACCCCAAATTCGGCCAGTTTCTCGAATCCTTCCCTCCCTCCAGGAAAACAGCACAAAATAAACAGCACCTTGCAGATGTCGGATACTTGGTGCGGGCGTACCTGAACGAATCCCGTTTTTGAGCATTATTGCAGCCGCCTGCAGGGCGGTGGTGCACTACAACGTCGGCGGGGTAGTTTCGAGCACCAAGTGGCGCTCACGTCGAGGACGATGCCTGGCTAACCCGCGGCCACGCGCGCATCCTTTGCTCGGCATGACCTTCCCCCCTGAAAAATTTCACGATGTCTCCGGAAGTGGCGGGGTCTGGGCTAAGCGGAGCTGCCAGCGGGGCCCCCGCGTAGGTCATGTGTCCACTCGAGGATCGTGGTCCGGAACTGTTGAGGATTGATAAACGCGGAAAAGGGGGGCCAGTTGACTCATTTGGAAACAAGCATGGGTCATCGTCCGTGTCCGAGGCATCGTGAGAACAAGGCACAATTTGCCTCAGAAGTCATGCGGACGAGGCGGGAAGACGGCCCATAGCAGGGAGCGAAGGCCACTAGACATGGCTCTCAGGCCAGGAGCGTGCCAGCCCAGCTTGGTAGGTGCAAGAACCGTCTGAAATACAGGAGCTCCCCATGGAGATGGCATCATTCATCGGATGGGATCTGGGGGTGCCAAGCATACGAGGGCCGGTCCGTCGCTGTGGAGTTCAAGAGCGACGGATAGATTATCGACGCAGCCAACGCTTAATGACTTGAGAGCCTCCCCGTTACGGTGCCCCTCCTGGATGCATCCCGGAAAACGTGATGTCCAAGGGAGGCAGCCCGATCCAACGGGCCCGGTGATTCTGGACGATACGGTGGGGAACGGCACGGAAGCCCTGGCGCTCTCGGATCGGGCTGCCTTCGGTGTGGAACGATGGGACACGGCCGGCAGAGCCCATTTGCGTCCGGTACCCGTACCTCACCACTACGGTATACAGTTATTTAACTGTAATTGCGCCGGAAAACTACCCGTGGAGAAGAAAAGGACCACAGCATTTGGCTTCAATCCCTTTCCCCGGGTACCTCCTACGCCTGTGGGAGCCAGTTTCCTCGAAACTCTGGGCTTTTGTTGAACAGACCCCCGAAACCAGGTCTTGCGACGGGCATCGTCATGTCACGCTCTGATGACATGTGACGCCAGAAATGGAGCATCTCGTATCAGGTACGTAGCTCTCCTTACACGCTTGGGTGTAGTACTTATGTAAGAGTAATGTTTCGTGCCGCGCACGAGGTCAACAGGGAGCCTTGGTACGCACCGAGAGAGTCGAGGTACCGCCCGGGCTGCTGAACTTATACGGAGTACCTCCAGTGCGCAGCAGAGTACCCACGCCAGGTACCGGAACGGCCGCCCAATCACGAGACTCAGGCCTGCCCGATGCAGAATAGTGGACACCCCCCCAAGCTGCTGGGGATAGCCTGCCCGCTTTTTTGCTCTGGCGAAGGCGCTCAGAGGGCGTGGCAGGTGCTCTCTTCCCTATGAAGAACCCGGGCATCAATTTGGTGCAGGCGGCCCCATTCTGTTGAATTCTTTCGCCATCGTGATGAGTCCCCGCGCCACTGCTGGGCACGAACTAGGGGAAGCTCGTTCAGGGAGCAGAAAAGAGTACCTCCGTTTTCGTACATCTTTTTTTGTAGTTTCTTATATAAAGGGCTGGCGTGACGCCCTGTTGTCTGAGCACTGTTGTTCGTGAAGTCCCTAGTTACATTGTTTACAAGCCATGATCCCCCAGGGAAATTCCCATCCACTGAGACTATCCGCCATTGCCATATCCAAATCCCTAATCTCAGACTCGATATTCTCGGGATTAATCAACCACTACACCTTTTGCACAAGGAACCCCCTTTCTGCTCCAGCTCATCGTTATCGAACGTGAGTCAAGGACCAGTACATCAGTACCGACACACCGGCACTCACGCTCAACCGTTCCTTGCTTTCCCGATCTTCCTTATCATTCAGATCGGGTCACAGCGACACGAGGCATCTGCCCCGGATTCATTGGACCACATCCCTTCCAGCTTCTTATCAGTCGCGGATACCCCTTCCGGACCCTGTTTCTCCTATCTCTTTACCGCCCCCCGGACGCCCGCATAGCCGGCGTTCCCGCCCCTCCACAGCCCGGTATCAGCTTTCGCCCTGAGCCGCCCTTCCCCCCTGCTGACGGTATCACGCCCGCAAAAGGTGAGCATTCCTGCTTCTATTCTCGTGTTTGGCGAAGGGGGCAATTGCAAGCCCTGTCAGCTCCCCGCCTGCCTCGGTTCTTGGCGGAAGATTTTAGTGTTTCCCCCTGGCGCCACCCCAGGACCCGTCCGTAACTGCCTCTGCACAAGGTTTGGATGTCGGGGTGGCGTGCTAGAGATTGAGGCGACGAATCGTCCTTGCGCCAGCTCAAGCCATTCGAAACCCTCTTTTGCGTTTTTTGTCTTGAACCCACCACATTCCTGCGCTACGCTCATCATTACCACTTCTTCCATTCCTTTCGATCTGCATCGTCTTCATTTGTTATTTTTCCCCCCTCCTCGACTCTCGATTTTCCTGTTCTACGTCGAAATATTAACCACGTTCTATCCCGACGTTGTCCATGACGTCACTAACATCGACGGCAGAGCTGCGTCGCTGAAACAACTACCGCGATCTCAGGTGTATAGAGACGGAACGGAATCTCGATTGAAGAGACAGGTATGTCAAGAGAACTTTTGACCGTGTTTCCCCGGAGTCAGACCCCTACCTCTGCCTTATCAGTACCGCACTGCCACCCGGAGCAGCGGTGAGCAATACGGGTCCCTTGCGGCCGTGTTGTCTTACCCTGAGATAACGACTCTGGTCACCGTGTACCGGCTGCTACCCGAGTATCCGACTGCCCCTGCCAGTGCGATGACTCCATCAGCTGCCGGTATGGCAAATATATTGGCCTCGTATGTGTTGCTCAAGCGAGAAGCGCCACCGGCATCCTCAAGCCGACCACCGACAGACCATATATCTATCGAGGGCTCCTCCTGGGGATGACGACCTTACACACCTCCTTATGCTCATCCCTTCATACTACTTTCTTCTTTCTTTCAACATCTGCCCGTCAAGATGGCAGTGGCTGTGGATGTAGCTGACCCGTTGACGGACAGCTTTCCGGACTACGTTGATCCTTTCGAACCCTTCGGAATCATGACGGCATTTTCGCCAACTCCAGTCCATAAGGCCGTGGCCGGCGTGCAGGCCAGCGAGCCAACCAGCCGCTACCCGTCCCCGCAGCCCTCACACCTATGTCTTCCCCATCAGGCCACGAGAAAGGCGACGATGGGCTACGTGGCGCCGGCCTTCTTGGAGAAGCCAACTCAGGTCAAGGAAGGTAAGGAAACTCGTAGCTAGCATCTACAACGCCCCACGGGACTCGGCCGCTGACACATACCGTAGTCAAGAAGCTCCTCCATGACGCCGGCATGATTCCCCAGTCCGAAATTGACAATCAGGTCGATTTCTTCTATGAAAAGCTCGGCATTGATGACGTCTACTTCAAGCTGGAGAAGCCCTCGGCTATCGCGAGCCAAATAACGTCGCTTTACGCAGCTAAGGTTGCTGCTCTAGCGCGCGAGGACAAGCGCGAGGAGATCCGCCTGGACATGGAGGCTTCGGATCACGCCGTCTACATCGACACCAGCGAGCCCGGCAAGTCGGTGCTGCACGGGCCCCGCTATGAGGTGAGGCTCGAGGGCAAATACCTCGACCACGCGGGCAAGAACAAGTTCAGGGTCGAGACCTTCCGCTCCCCCGGTGTCCTTGGAGCCGACGCGAAATCGACGCTCCGCTGCTACTTTGTGTATCAGTGCATGTTTAAGACTCCTCCTGAGCGAACGGACCCCAACGAGGAGAACCTGGAGCTCATCTCGGATCTCGGGTTCTGGCAGAAGGCCACTGCAAATACGAAGCAAATCTACCAGGAGATCATCAGCTTGGCGGTCAGGCGTACCGGCCCTGTCATCGAGGTTTACGACCTCGAGGGCAGCGAGGAGAAGCGTCTGATCATTGCGTTCCGCAGCCGATCCGCCAGGGGCCTTTTCTCCGAACTGAGCGACCTCTATCACTACTATGGAGTCACCAGCTCCAGGAAATACGTTGAACAGTTCTCCAATGGCTTCACGGTCATGTGTGTCTACCTCAGGAGGGCCACGAACCTGGGCGACATGTACCCGCCTCTCGACCAGTCGATCCACCAGATCACGAAAGAGATCTCGCTCCTTTACTGCCTTCCTCACAACAAGCTCCACAACCTATTTGCTAACGGCGAGCTGAGCCTCCAGGAGGCTATCTACGGCCACTGCGTCTGGGTATTTGTCCAGCACTTTCTCAACAGGCTAGGGGCCGAATATGTGACGCTCTCGCGCATCCTCGACCTCACCGACAACGCCCAGGCGTCGCTGCTCTCGAGGCTCAAGCGCAGGCTGCGCACGGAGACCTTCTCCCCCAACTACATCCTAGAGATCATCAGATCGTACCCGTCTCTTATTAAGGCCCTGTACGCATCGTTCGCAAGCGTGCATCTCGGCCTTGACGAGGAGGAGTTCCCCAAGCACTACGTCGGCCCGAGCCCGGCAGTAGAGGTCATGTCAGATACCAAGCTTAAGGAGACCATCTCCCAGACGGTGGCGAACGAGAACGACGAGATGGTTATGACATCTTTCCGCGTGTTCAACAACGCGGTCCTGAAGACGAATTTCTACACGCCGACCAAGGTTGGTCTCGCTTTCCGCCTTGAGCCGAGCTTCCTCCCCAAGACCGAGTACCCCGTGCCCTTGTACGGAATGTTCCTCTTCCTGTCCGGTGAGGCCCGCGGGTTCCACCTCAGGTTCCGTGACATTGCCCGCGGAGGGATCCGTATCGTAAAGTCACGGAGCAAGGAGGCGTACGCGATCAACGCACGCAACCTCTTCGACGAGAACTACGCGCTGTCCAGCACGCAGCAGCGGAAGAACAAGGACATCCCCGAGGGCGGAGCCAAGGGAGTCATCCTCTTGGAGCCGAAGCAGCAGGACAAGGCTAGGGAAGCCTTCGAGAAGTACATCGACAGCATCCTTGACCTTCTCCTGCCTGCCAAGACGCCGGGTATCAAGAACCCGCTTGTGGACCTGTACGGGAAGGAGGAGATCCTCTTCATGGGCCCCGACGAGAACACGGCGGAGCTGGTGGACTGGGCTACCGAGCACGCCCGAGCCCGCGGAGCCCCTTGGTGGAAGTCGTTCTTCACAGGGAAGTCACCCAAGCTCGGCGGTATACCTCATGATACCTACGGCATGACGACGCTTAGTGTGCGCGAGTACGTTACCGGTGTGTACAGGAAGCTGGGCCTCGACCCCTCTACCGTGAGAAAAATGCAGACTGGTGGTCCCGACGGTGACCTGGGCAGCAACGAAATCCTCCTCAGTAACGAGAAGTACACAGCGGTCGTCGACGGCGCGGGCGTCCTGGTGGACCCCAACGGCATCGACAAGGACGAACTCCGGCGCCTCGCTAAGAAGCGCGTGATGATCTCCCAATTCGACACGTCCAAACTATCGAAGGACGGCTACCGCGTGCTCTGTGAGGACTCCAACATCACGCTTCCAACGGGCGAAGTTGTCAGCAACGGCACGGCGTTCCGCAACACGTATCACCTGCGCAATACTGGCCTGACGGACTGCTTCGTCCCCTGCGGCGGCAGGCCCGAGTCGATCGACGTGATGTCGGTCAACAAGCTCATCAAGGACGGGCGCTCAACGATCCCCTACATGGTGGAGGGGGCGAATCTCTTCATCACGCAGGACGCCAAGCTGCGGCTCGAGGCCGCCGGGTGTGTCCTCATCAAGGACGCTAGCGCCAACAAGGGCGGCGTAACCTCATCGTCGCTCGAGGTGCTCGCGTCGCTGTCGTTCGACGACGAGGCGTTCGTCAAAAAGATGTGCGTGGACGAGAAAACAGGCGAGGCACCGCCGTTCTACGCCGAGTATGTCAAGAGCGTGCAGGCCAAGATCCGCGAGAATGCGGCGCTCGAGTTTGAGGCTATCTGGCGGGAGCACGAGGAGACGGGCGTGCCTAGGTGCCTCGTGTCGGACAAGCTGAGCGCGGCGATCACCAAGCTGGACGAGGAGCTGCAGAAGTCGGAGCTGTGGAACGACGAGAAGATCAGGAGAGGGGTGCTGGAGAAAGCGCTTCCCGCGCTGCTGCAGAGGGAGATTGGGCTGGACAAGATGGTGGAGAGAATCCCTGATACGTACCTCCGGGCGATCTTTGGGAGCTACCTCGCCAGCCGGTTCGTTTACCAATACGGGAGCTCTCCGAGCCAGTTTGCGTTCTACGATTTGTGAGTTGATCTCCGGCCCTTCTTGAAAAGCTGTGGTACTAACAATGGGTAGTATGTCCAAGATCAAGGCTTCCATTGAGGAGGTGAACGGGGTGAACGGGGCGTGATTTCGTCTTCTTTCCATACTCTAAAAGGGATTAGAAAAAAAAAGAAAGCCGGGGCAGAGAATGAGTGGGAGTATCACAACTCGGAGTATGGGCTAGGGCATAGGGATTCTTCAGGTATTAGTTTCCTCAGCATTTAGTTATTCTTGGTCTCTCTTGACCGGAGAGGAAGACCTCCTCCGGCTTGGTGACTGGGCTTCTTCTTTCCGGTCCTGGGATGCATTGTGCTTGTATATTTATTTGAGCGTCAAGATATGTTTGGCATGAGTGTAATGTGGATGATGGACAAAAAGCGGCCTGGGAGTCTCATGGCTTAGTAGGCCTGGGAGTTCTGAGGGGTTGTGTATATTAGCTTTGGAATCGACTACCTACATGCATACTGTTCACGATACGCCCGACGATAACTCTGAAAGCTGGCCACGCCCGTAAGGTCCGACGGAGTAACTTCGTGCTCAGCAACTAATTCGATATTGGTCTAGATCCCAGCAGATTGTGTCTTTGGATTTGTGAGTAGAAGTCCAGTTTGTCCCTTTTGGGCGGAAACATGCGGGTCGGGGGGTACGCCCGTGATCGGAAACTTGAGAAGCTTAGCAGGGAGCAAATGAATAGCACTATGATATGCACTTTAGGGGTCGCTCATGATTCTGACATCACAGTGCCTACTCTCCAAGTCTTTGGTCATAAGCGAGTCTAAAGGTTCCGAGTTTGATTCTCCTACACTCGTGAACTTTCCACCATCCGCAGGTCCTACAAGGACAATCTCCTGCCCTCTTAGCAAAAGACCTATCGTAACTACTCTTCGTATGTTGCCCGATCGCTGTCCGAAATTGGGACAACTTGGGTGTAACTACTTATGAGCCACGCTTCCCGTGAATAAGACTGTGTAGTTAGACTCATCGGTAGCAAGTTTTATGAATGGTGGACCCAGGCTTTGGACAGGGAAGGTTCTATGTTTCTAAGTGCTCCCTGGTGAATCACCTAGCGGCAGTTAACCTCTCATATTCAACTTACCGAAGGCATGCTCACATCGGATCCGGGTGCCCCAGTGGTACGGGTGGTGGGATGGCCGGCCTTCCTCTGGGAACTGACCTGGGACCCCTGGAATCGATATCTTCCCTTTGCAGCTAAACATTTTTTTTGGCTTGATTTACTAATATTACTTTCTTCTGCCTGTGAATATGAATGTTGTTGTTTATATATGATAACTGCTGTGATCCCTGAATAAGGAAGTAATAGAGCGTTTCCAATGTCTTGACTTTGGATGCTGTACAGAATACCAGTCTTGATACTTTCAGGTACGGTGTTTCACACTACTCCATCGTTATCTTTCTTTGGCTTGTCCTTCTCAGTCGTGAACACAAGGCTGCAATGCTTGCCCACAGCCGCAAATTCTTCTCCTGTCGAAAGTTTAGGGCACGCTATCCTCGAAAATAGTTTTCATTACAGCACTGAATTCCCCGCAACAAATTGCGAGTCTAAAAGAAAGAGCGTCCCTATACACGGCGGCTTGTAATAGAAAGCGGCATTATACTTAGGTACGTGATCGGAATTGAGCTTGGATGGATTGGAACAGTACGGCGCATGTGTGCTAAAGATTATGGCAAGCCTCTGCCTGCTCGGGTATGTAATGCAATAGCGTCGGTATAGTACAAAGGCGATGTCGGAGGTCAGGAACGAGGCCTTGGTGTCAGTGGTTTTCTTGCCTAGATTGCGAAATGACTTGTGTTATTGCACTGAAAATGATAATCAGGTAGACCTCTGCTTGGCCTTGCGTTTAGAAAAGTGATAGATTGAGCGTCTAAAGAATCCCTGGCTTTGGGTAGAAGAAGGGGGAGCGAGAACTATCAGCGTTTTATACTAGCTAAATCGCTTGGACATCAGCATAGTAATAGTGAGGTCGACGAATCTACGAGTCTGCTATTGAGCTGTAGGAATACAGTGTTAGACCTTTGAAGGTACGGGTGCTGAGCTCCAGATTAGACCGTTATAGGTGGGAAAATAATCAGCAGAACTTTGAAGCGGGATCAATGAAATCTACTCGTGAGAGCAGAGGATGTGGTTTGGTTTTATAGTTAACGCGAGACTGGAGGATGGTATTAGTTTTTAGTTGCAGCATTAGTGGCCTAAACCGTTACAACACATGGCAGCATGCTTAGTCATTCACTAGGTGATTGATGGCGCCCGGTAGCAGCCGGCGGCAATTCGGGACACTTAGCCATCCCCCCATTCGACACTAGAATTCCAGCGGCCTAACGTGGGGGCCGCCCTCCCTATATTCTAATGAGGATGGGTGTACTACGTAGAATCTCTGGAATCGTGGTGGTTCCCTAACCAAAGGAAGTCCAGACTTGTATTCGAATCTAGTGGCATACGGACGTCCCTCTTCTTATATCTATAGTATATATATGCAGACAGGGGTCATGCTGAACAGACTGAGGTTTGGACTTTCATAATCCGCGCGGGTCCTGCGGAATTTATACGCACAGGTACTGGTGCGCCTATTTGGCTCCGCGATCGATCTATAGTAGTGAAGCGTCATATACCGCGTCGGAGTCCTTATGTGTGTTTTAATCAGTTGAGTCGCAGTTGCAAGTCGTTTTGTAAGGATCTTACTAATTGAGTAGCTTTATGACGCCATGAATTGAACATTGGATTGGTTTAAGGGGATGTCTGGCTGCTCATTGTGGCAGGTGAGAGGCGAATACACTTCCGATTTACATCTTGCGACTAGAACTCAAACGCACTATTTTTTGAGTTGATGCGACTCGCCGCAGACTCAATTCTGTCTCCCTGGCTGACCTCCGAAGGGGACACTGGTAAACTCTGTTGGACCGAACCCACATGTTGGTAATGTAGGTAACGTTAAATGCGACATGACCTCTTGAGTATCGCTATTAATTCCAATATCTCCCCTGGGTCGGCTCCATTGGAATCGGTGAAGTTTGACTATGGAATGTTCGGTGGGCTCCTCGACGTGTTGACGCCTCCTGTCTGTGCCTCCACATCATACGACACGGTCACCGTGTTTGTTTTCACGATCTTGCCCGCAAATGCCTCTGAACCCCTTCTCATGGCCCTCTCATGTCCCGGGATGGAAGGCTGCTGCGCCTGTCCATTGTACGCGAACCGATCGTCTGCGACGGCGTATGCAGTCTGCTGATGCTGCGGGTATCCGTTCGCGGGGTTGAGGATCCCCTCCTCGCTGCTACCGTCTGCGATGATGGTCAGACCGAGGTCGTCCTTTGGCTTGGCTCGGGGCTTGCGCGAGCCGAGCTCGTATCCGGAGGGCGGGTCCGTGTAGTCTTCGTAGTAGCGGCCGGTCGGCTTGGACCGCTTGCCTGAGCTGGCGAAGGGGTTGCGGCGGAGGATCTTCTCGAGAAGGGGTTGGAGAATAGGGATGGAGCTAGCAACAATGATGGTGCTACCTTCGATCCTGTTTGTGTGTTAGACCCGGACGCGGACAGAACGTAGCAACTAGGGCGGCGTATTTTGGAACAGATCACAGGCTGCAACTTACACAGTCCAAACGACCAAGTCAGAAGTGTCATCTGAGAATCAATTGGTTAGTCTCGCTCAAGTAACGTCGAGTATTTAAGGAGTCGTACAAGAAAAGTCGGGAGATCCGAGAGAAGGAATACGGGTCGTTTTGTAAATGGCAACGATGCCAGAACTAGAAGGACGTCAGCCACCGTATTCAGGTCTTGCGAAGAGACGATGTAATTTACACCAATCCGATACCCAAGGCGGCGGAGAGAGCGATTTTCTTCTTGATGGACAATTGAAGGTTAAATAGGACGATGGCTGGGTAGATGGCGAGATAGATGTCGACAAAGGCAGAGAAAGCTAGGATCCAGCAATCAGTATACACGCCAGCAACCCGTTATCATAGGTGATAGCCACCGGCGATAATAGAAAGAACTTACCGCCAGCATAAATACAATAGCCCACTAGAATTTTAGTATCGAAGCAGGTTCCTTCGACGGAAAAGTCCCACAGAGACCTTGCCGGCATGCAGCGCCCGAGGAGCACGCCCACAGTAGCAAAGAGCGTGAGTTGGCACCAGATGCCCTGCCACCAGAGGAAATACCTGTGCCACTTTGATGGATTGAGAAGCTTGGTCAAAAGATAAATGACAGCCAACTTGGGCAGTCCAAAAGACATGACACCAGGGCAGAAGGCGGCCGTGGTCCAAAGGATAGCTCCCTGCTGCTGCTCTTCTGAGAGGAGTGAGAAGTGCCTGCCGTTTCCGTGTGCGACGGCCACAGTAGAGAGAGCTGTCGAGATGTAGCCGCAAACCATGGCAATCGTGGCCCAATAGTCGTCCTGTTGTAGTTTGCCCTGTAGCCACCCTCTCACATAGAGTCGAGCTATCAAGAAGAGTGTGCTGACGCCCGTGACAACCCAGCAGGTGATGAGAATCGAGGGGCCTTTGTCCTGGGCCGCCCAGGCCTCGGAGCCGACCTCTGGCTCAGCCATCGTTCATGGACCCGGGCTCTGTGGTGATCGCAAGTTTGTGTGTCCGGGCGCCCAGATCGGCTGCCGTTTGGCCGGGCGTGCCTATCGCTTTAGATGAGAAGGATGATATGTTCAAGACCGTAATTGCGCGGAAAAAGGAGTGGCGGGAGGCAAAGGATTATATTTGACCCGATGGAGAGGAATATAGGTGTGTTCATCAGTGGTTAGCTGGTAGGTTTAACGGGATCTGCTCCGAGCTGAGTCCAGAAGATCTTAACAAAAGAGAGTGTGTTAAGAGAGCCACATATGAGACGTCGCTTCTCATCTTGCCATCCGGGAGCGCTGCACCGTTACGACATGAGAAGCGAAGGGGAAAGATCAACAGTATGTCTGCAAGGCCCAGGGTTACTCTCTGGCCCAGACCCAAACAGCTGGTCGTACCTTGCGCCATGGCATGATGGCAAGGTGTTTTGGGGACACGAGGGGGGAAGACTGTTCCATGTTCAACAGGGATGGGCTGGCCTCGATACGACGGTATCGTGCCCGCAGCGGACCTGCATAACCATGCTGCCAGAGTGAGTTTTGTGCACTGTCGTGGGCAGCTTTCCCCTGAAAGCCATGATGAGAACACACCAGGGTTTCTCTCACTGACCCATCCGAGAAAAGAAGATGCACTGTAGTATCCGGTATCCAACTCTTCTAGGTAGGAGTTGCAAAAGAATTACTCAAATGAAACGAACAGGGTGGGGGCACCATGACAGGATGATTGATCAAGTTCCACACGAATGTGATATATCAATCAGATAATACCCTGTAACCCACACAGATTCGTCTCCATTGTAAACCCTGCCGACCGCCAAGAAGCCTTCTCTTGGCCTTGGTGTCAGACTCCGCCCCGGGGAAACAAAGAGGCCCCAAAGCAGGACAATGTCTTGTTCAGTTGGTTTCCAGTAGGAACATTACATATCATATCATATATAGTAAGAGTGGCGGTAGGGCTGCATATCTGAGGGTGCGCGTTCTCTGTGCTTTTCGAAAGCCGGACATTACAGGACCTTACTCCCACTCAAAGACGACCTGGGGCTCTGCATGGATTCCCCAATCCTCGAATAACACATCCAAAAGGTTGGCCCTCAGGTGGCAGGATGTGATTTCCTGTAGAATGGGTTTTCTTCATCCAGGATCTGCCGAAATGTCAGGAGATGGCCGCCTAACGTCGTTACGTCCGTTGTGGGGCTCGGGGAGAAATTTCTAGGACCGGGATGACCTTGACAAGGGTCCTCGCCTCACTCTTAACCCACGAGCGTTGAAATCGACGCCATACTAGGCGAGCGAGAATCCTTCTAGTGGAGCTAGCCGGGTGTTCCGTGGTCGTTCTCGTGCTCTGTTCCACATGCCCCTTGTGCCCCTTCTTCATCGGGCGTTTTACTTTTTAATTTTATAGCCCCCCTTAGAGTGCCGGAGCTAACGGCCGCCTTGCTTTCTCCGTCGTTTTTAGGAACGGGAAGACCCAGTAGCGTAAATCTCTCCCGCGATCTAACACTAGGCCGGACGCTATGGTAGAGGTGATGCGTGAAAGGGCAGGTCTACTAAGCGTGGAATATATAGGAAAGGGCCTAGGAGACCCCAGATAGCGGTGAGAAGAACGCCCCGGGCTTGCCGAAAAGTCCCGCACTCTTCGTCCCTGCGAAGTAGTGGGGAATGGCCCCGGTCTAGTGCCCCGCCTTGGTGAGCTGGAGCTGTCAGGATGCTGTTTGGCAAGAAACCCTGGCGACGCTGGAACTGGTTATTGCTCCGATACCTGTTGCTTCGACGACATTATCCATTATGTTTAACTCGCACACTTTGTTGTTGTCCAAGGAATGGTGAAGTGTGGCCTTACTAGAGGCATGGAGTTTCATTCCCCCGTGTCCAGCCTCAGCGTGGATGATGCGGCGAACAAGTCGGCACCCGAAAGATACGCAGCCGGGGCCGCTGCATGGAAGAATGTCCGTGCAGGGCAATACGTCCGGACGTTCTCGGTCCCCCGGGCGTTGCAGTTGGAGCCGCCGACCCAACGGTGTGGACGATGAAAGCTATATGCCGAAATGTCTCCCAATCACCTTGTGTGTGTAAAGCGACACGGCCAGGGCTCCAGAGCCATGACTCAACCATACAGGGGTGTCTTCTTTGCCCCTTTCACAACCGGGTCATGACCGCGCAATTCACAGGGTTATGTGGATGGAGAATGAGACGATGCGACCTGGACCCTCCAGTATCCCTTGCAAACCAGACTCCACAGTCTCCCAAAGAGGGCTGCTCCCGCAACAAGCATCGTGGGCCAATCTTGAGATGAGGAGGCATCCACCTCCTGGGCGTCTCCATGCACCTCTCGCAGCTGGGGCCGGCCCCCTATTCTTCTCGGATGTCAAACAGTTCCTTTTGATAGAGGCAACATCACTCCACTTCCATGTATGCAGCCTAAGCGAGCAACAGGATATCATATATCATTTCCACCATGTGGTTCTTCTTCCCCCATTGTTTTCCTGAGGATCCCTCCAAGGATCCCTTTTATACCACATTGCTTTTTCATTTTATCTTCTAGCTACCCCTCGGTTCTCGCTCAGGGAGCATACAAACTTGAGTACTACCTCGACGTCATCTCGATACCCTGGGATCCCCCAATACCAATACAACATCAAAATGCCTTCCTCTGACCCTACCCCAATCGATGTCTCCACCGCTCTCAGCCCGAACGACATCGGTGCCGTCACTGACCTCGTGAAAGAGATCCAGGAGAGCGCCGATGCCCTGGCCACGAGCGGAGATGAGGCCCGTCACGAGTTGATCATAAAGGCGCGGAGCCTAGTCCAGGCTCTTGAGACTCCTCGTGAGACTATGATTAAGCACTGCTGGGCACAGGTATGCGAGCCAAGGAATTTCGAGCATTTCCCTTTCCTTGTCTCCATGTTAGGAACGTAGAGTATGAGACGACCCAACAGAGATAGAGGCTGACTAGCTTGGCCCCAACAGACTGGTGCTGCTGCCGGCCTCAACCTCGGTGTCGACACTGGTCTATGGAAACACATGGCCAAGAATGACGGGCCTCACAAGGTTGAGGACCTCGCCGCGACCGTCGGTGTCGACGCTTCTCTGCTGGGTAAGATGGTCTCGGCAGCCGAGACTCAATCCCTATGTCAGTGCCTGCAGAAGAAGATACGGACTAACACTGGCCTTCGGCAGCCCGCCTCATGCGGCACCTCGGCGCCATGGGCTACGTGAAGGAGACTGGCGTCAACGAGTATCAGGCCACCAACTTCACCAGGTCCATGGGTATCGACATCATCGGCGACGGCTACCTGGCCATGCTGGGCTGCACCGGTGCAGGGCCCCTCCGCTTCCACGAGTACGCTCGCAAGACTGGCTACAAGAACCCCACCGACGCGACCAACACGTCCATGATGCACGCCTACAGCACCGATATGGACATGTTCGCGTGGCAACAGTCCCTGGGCTTCGGCGAGCACTTCAACAACCACATGGGCGGGTACCGCCAAGGCCGCCCGCCGTGGTGCGGCCCTAACTTCTTCCCGGTCAAGGAGCGTCTCATTGACGGGGCCGACACGTCACCGGATGCGCCCTTCCTGGTCGATATTGGCGGTAGCGTCGGCCATGATCTGGCGGAGTTCAAGAAGCTGAACCCGGAGCACCCGGGCAAGCTGATTCTCGAGGATCTCCCGGTCGTCATCGGGCAGATCAAGGACCTCGACCCGGCGATTGAGAGGAAGGAGTATGACTTTCACACTCCTCAGCCTGTGCAAGGTAAGTTGCATATATGCTCCTCTCATTCCCTTCTTACCTCTTTTATCTACATTACCAGGTAGTAGGGGGATTCGCTAGGGGTTTGGCCAAGTTGTGGAGCTAAATGCTGACATTGGGGATCAAGGTGCCCGTGCATACTATATGCACTCCTGCCTCCACGACTGGCCCGACAGCGTCTGCCAGAGCATCCTGGCCAACATCAAGGACGCCATGAAGCCCGGCTACAGCAAGCTGCTCATCAACGAGAACGTCATCCCCGACAAGGGCGCCTACTGGGAGACGTCGGCCCTCGACGTGGTCATGCTAACGCTCTTCTGCTCCAAGGAGCGCACCGAGGCCGACTGGTATGACCTGCTCGAAAAGCAGGCCGGGCTCAAGATCGTCAAAATCTGGAGCGGCGGGAAGGGCGTTGAGAGCTTGATTGAGGTTGAGCTGCCTTGAGCCAATATTGGTTTTTGTATGTTCCAGCGGGTTACAGCTGACTGGATTTATGGCGCGCGGAGGAGGAGTTCTTCTCTTTGCTTAGACGGCGATAGATTAGAGTAGAAACTTTAGAAAGGAGCCTCAGACAGATCATGGGTTCCGCAATCAACATGATTAATGCCAAGCACAGTAGGCTGACCCGCAGGCGATGGCCCTGTACATCCCATTCCAATCGCATCTGGACCGGCGTCTTGGTCGTCCTCGGTATTGTGGGGCTGGAGAAATCACGCTGAAAGGGCTCTTATCGCCTAATTCCATAGGCCAATGGCCTAGGACGAGAAAGAATGAAAGTGTCAGGTCAGCGGCTGTTGTACCGGACGGAATAACGCCCGGTGCGCAGAGCATGAAGACGTGCGGCTGACGGGATCCGTTTTAGCTTCAGTTGGGAAGATGAACCAAGCGGAAAAGTCAGCTAATATGGGGGTGTTTAGAGAACACGAGATGACCAAGCTGATAGGGCTGTGTTGACGATGATTTCTATTGTTGCGCTTAAACGTAGTTACCTGACGGATTTTTTTATGGCCAACCAACCCATGACTGTGAGCACGTGCCGAAGCAGTTTAAAGAGGCCAGCCAAGTTGACAGGTAGGCTGTAAAAGCCGATATCGTCGGTAGTTAAAAGGGTTGGGAAATAAATGAGACACGATGTTTTGTATATGACCCTAAAGAAGGCGCCGGGACATCATGCAACGTATTAAATACGCGGATATGAGGGATCACATAAATGTTGTACAGAGTAGCATATTTTGGGGATATCACATGACTCTATATGGGAACCCTCCTCCCCTCGTCCCATCGCTGGGGAATGTTAGATCGGCACCAAACGGACGGCACATCGCTTCCCCCGCCGGCTCGTTTGTAGCGCTCGGGAACGTCCCTGCCTGGAGCCGCAGGTAAAGTGCGTGCATCGCCGATCGGTCGCGGGCGAAGGCTTGTCATCTCATCGGGCACCAGAATCCCCCGCACACCATCCACAGATGATTGTCGCGATATTGCGACTGCGGGGTGGAAAGGAGGCGCATTATGGAAGATTTGGAGGCGTTCCAGAGGCCACTTTACGTATTCATGCTGCGCTCTCCCGACTGGCGAAGACTCCTGGTGCCGTGTGGAAAGTCTCCCACTCTAGAGACCCACTTTTCTCTGGGTGGTCCCCGCGTGCACCAGCACCCCTATTTTGTTTCAAATACCCCTGGCCGGGGCCGGTGCACACGCAAAACAAGCCATTCCAGCGGGTCTGGGGACAGCCGGGGCCCAGCAAAAAAAGAAGGCAAGACGCCACAGAAATCCCGAAGCGACGCGTCTGGGGTGACCAGCCTCCTTCCATCGTGCATTTTACGGAGCGCTGAGAAGAGCATTGGGCGCGATAAGTGGAGCTTGGGTCCAGGGGGTAATAGGAAGAAATAGGAACATGGTCCTGCGCTCTCAATTGACTGGTCCCAAAATAACCCTCTCCCCCTTTTTTGTCTCAGCTTGTGGCTTACATACGACGCATTCGGCCACTCCCGCTAATTATTTTTTTTTGTTAACCACTGCCACTTGCGCCATTCCCAAAGAAATTGAGGGCGAAGGAAGCTCTCTTGGAATTCCTTCAACTACACTCCACGGACTCCCTGTTTTGTTTCCTGCCCAGGGACTTTGGGAAGCCTCCCGGCGGCTTAATGCTGGACAGAACCACAATATGCCGCAACTACGTCCCGGTATAATTCGGGCCGGTATGTACCTCTCGTCTCGTTCCCTTCTGGCATGGATCCTGTGACAGCGCCAGACAGCCTGTTTGGGGAAGCAAGTTTGCGCCAATTGTCCCGCCAGCCCTCAGCCCTCTTCACATCCACGCAAAAGACATTCCCGTCAGTCGGCAGGGAGGTACCACGGCGCCCTTGTTTTGCGCTGCACGGTACATTGTAATATACAGTGTTTGGCATTGTTTCCGTCGCATGCCGCCTGCATACAACCCTTGCACGCCTGCGGCCGCTTGGGCTTCCACACTGCCTTTGCCCATGGCCGCCCACGTCGCCCAACGGGCTGTTCCTCCCCCTTTCAGCGTAGCCCGTGTCGATCCCTCACTCTAATTTTCTGATGGGCACAATTTCTCCTCCCACGCCTCCTCGGTTCTCTTCCAGAAATCCAACCCAACGATCGTCGACGCTAACCTCTGGGACCATTCCCCCCCGACCGAACAGATACGATCGATCTCCAGGACCGCTCCCAGCCCTCGGCCAAGGACCACTCCGCCTCCCAGCTCCGTGACAACTCCGAGTCCGGCGTCGGCCGCCACCAGGCTGAGACACTCCGCGAGGTCGCTTACGAGGCCGCCGACGAGCACACGCGCAGGCCGCCCCAGGCGCGGGAGAACGGCGCTGACGGGGACGCCGCGGACCGCTCCCGGCTGTACTCGGACGGCTCCTCTGACGACGACTCGGACGACGACTCCTCCTTCGGCGACGGTGTTGGTTCTCAGGAAAACGGCGGCGCGGGCGACGGGACGCCGCGCGACAAGGGAAGGATGAACCAGCAGGATGCGCTCGCGATCGCCCAGAATGGCGGCGCGCAGGACGATGACAGCGATCTCGATATTGACGGCGATGACCTCGACGATGACATGACTGGCGGCATCTCGAGCTCGCCGTCGATTGAGGATGGTATGTGGCCCCGTCCGAGACTCGAAGCACACTCTCCCAAGCCCTCCAATGCCCTTCACCAACGAGGCAGGGCCACCGGTTCCGGCCACGCCCACAACTGCCACAACACAGACCTCAGTGAACGAGGACGAACTCTGCCCCACACACATAGCACCACAGCCCAACGTGATACCTAGCCATCATCATCGCCGCGACGTGTGCCCCCCTTCAGGGATGGACGCCCGAACATCGCGTGTTTGTCGAAGCTGCCGAAGTCGGCCTGTCTCCTAAGGCGCCGCCCATCCACACTGAGCACGAGAATCCGTCCGATACAGCCCATTCCGGAGACGAATTTCTCCGAACACAAAAGGAGGTGGAAACGGGCGACCACAGCGGTGCTATTAGCGGGCGCGACTGCGACCCCCTGACCCCCTACGACCCAGGCATGAGCGATGATGATGGCAGCGACCTCTCCTTCCCCGATGACCCCGTCTACGTTGATATAGGTTAGTGCTATGAGTGCTTACAATATTCAGAGGACATCGACTTCGAGTATGTCTATGCGCTGCATACCTTTGTGGCCACCGTCGAGGGCCAGGCGAATGCGACCAAGGGAGATACCATGGTGCTACTGGACGACAGCAACAGCTACTGGTGGCTGGTGAGGATAGTGAAGGACAGCAGTATCGGTGTGTGACCCCCGGTCTGGGACACTAGTGGGCTGTTTTCTGACTGATCACCCTAGGGTATCTACCCGCCGAGCACATCGAAACGCCGACGGAGAGGCTGGCTCGTCTAAATAAGCACCGGAATATCGATGTAAGCATGAGCCTTTCCATGTCGGACGACACGTCTAACTGGTGCAGCTATCGGCCACCATGCTCGGAGATCAGCAGGAGAAATCGAAAGCCACCTTCAAGACGGCCATCAGGAGACGGAAGAAGACTGTGACATTTGCTGCCCCGACCTACGTCGATTATTCGGATGTCGAGTACTCCACCGACGAGGAAGACCAAGAGGAGATATTCGCGCGGCAGCAGATGGCGGCACAACAGGCGAGGGAACAGGCGGCAGCGGCCGAGTCTGGGCAAGAGGACGGCGAAGCCAGCGAGATAGAGGACGACACCGCGAGGGTCGAGCCCTTGAAGATGCGTGCGTCCAAGGAAACGAAGGCGACAGCAGATCCAACGAAGCAGGAGCAAGCCAAGGCCGAAACGGAAGCGAGGCGCTCCAGCGAGGATATGTTCGAAGGGAAACCCGACGGCCAAAGCCGGTCGAGAAATGGCACCCTGCGTAACACCGACTCGTTCTTCAAGGATGACTCGGTGGAGACGAAGAAGATCACTCTCACGCCCAACCTGCTGCGGGACGACAGCGCCCCGCGGGAGTCCACAGAATCCAAAGAGCTGCGGCCGCGGCCGAGCCTTGACAAGCTGGAAAAAGACTCTCCGGCAGGCAAGGAGGACAAGAAGAAGAAAGAGAAGGACAAGAAGCCAAGCGTGATTCGCAACTTCTTCTCGCGTAAGGACAAGAAGAAGGGAAGCGCCGACGACGACGACGGGCTCGAGAAGAGGTCGATGGAGAGCCAGGCGCGCGACAGCCGGGATGATGACGCGGAGGACGGGCTGAACGCCTCGCCGCAGAGGCACCCGAGCAAGCTGCAGAAGGCCCAACCGCGGACGGAGCCGTCCCCGACGCGCAAGGGCAGCCAGAAGAGCTCGGACCTAGCTTACGTACCCGAGACGCGGAACGACGTGTCGAACGTCCCGCCGGCGACGATGCGTATCGTAGACTCAGAGACTCAGGAGACGATCGAGGTGGCATCGAGTGCGAAGGAGGATGCCTCGCGGCGGAGCAGCGTGCAATCGAAGCAGTCTCCTGCCATCAGCGCCGAGGGCGAGAAGCAAGACGCGCAGCAGCCGAAGTCGAGCCCTCTATCCGAGTCCGAGCGGTCACCCGAGGCTCCGGCGCCTGCGGACGGCACCGGGCCGCCAGCTCTCGTGGGCGACAACTCGAGTCAAGAGGAACACTCGGCTTCACCATCCCCGGAGCTACCTGAGGAAGAAGAGTCGAAGGAGAAGGGATGGGACGACGAAAAGCTGCGGGCGTTCTTCGACTCCGGGTCAGACGTTCGGGACATGCTGGTTGTGGTATACGACAAGACGGACGTGGCGCCCGCGGGGCCGGATCACCCAGTCGTTGGGGGCTTGTTTAGGGAGCAGAATGCCAAGCTGGCGGAGATCACAACGGTAGGTCTCGCCTCTCTATCCCCGCTATTCCCCACCCTCCTTTGAAGGGAGGACGTGTCATGAGCCTTTGCTAATGAGGAACAGCAACTCGACAACATGCTTGGCGACTGGCTAGCCCGGAAGCAGCGCATGCGAGGCTCCATTTAACGACCTTCCAGAGAACGGTTGGCAAGACGAGCCCGCGGACGACGTTATGAACCCTTTACGCCCTTGTTTTCGGAGCCGTTTGATTTTGTTCGAAATCGCTGGCATTCGGTTTTTTTGCGGCTTGGCTTGTAAAGTTGATGATATATACCCCATTGTGGCATACTTTCCCTCCTCTTTCCCTTTCCCTTTGCCTCTGGGCTTTGGGGTTGGGATTAGGGAGGGAGCAGGATTTGGATCATTAGCATCCGGTTCATTCATTAAATTTCCTCTTCTTCTTCTTTTTTTTTTTTTTGGCATGTTTTAGCTTTCTTGGGCTTAAGGGGATTTGCATGTGGCGTTCGGGTAAGGGAGTGTGTGGAAAGCGGTCTTCCTGTAGGGCCCGATACCAATGGAGTTTCCTTTTTTTACATATTATTTTTTTTTCAATAGGTTTGATATCCTATAGCCTGTGTTCAGTGTGTTTGTTGATGACCATTGTAGACGCTGGCTTTGCGTTCAGCGTGGTATGAAGCTACATTCCAGCTCGGGATGGAGATCGCTAGAGCTATATCTCAGGGTCGCCAGAACTCGAGTTTGAGAGCTTGTGAGCTCGCTGGCTTGTAGTTTTGGGTAGTTGAGTTGAGGTGGTAGGCCCCATACCCAGCCCCAACAAGAATGCAAGATCGTACGACACGTCATCCCACTGAGGCGGACAGGCTCCACCGTCGGATTTAAGTCCCTTCCCTAACCACCCTCCTTCCGCATCCACGACCTCAATAGTTCACTCAAACTTCACATCTCGCCGGTCTATTGAAACCACAATCTATCCATTGACCCGAAACCTTGGTATTCACAAAGGCGACAAGCCCGAACTATTCACGTTCTAAAAAGAAAAAGCACATGAGGGGACGAAAAATCCGCCCCTTTTAACCCGTCTATCCCACTCCGATGCCCAGTGTTCGAATGACAAACAGGAATAAAACACAAAAGAAACGCAGAACACAGCAATGCGAGAAAAAAGACGACAATTAGTGTAAATCCAGGGTTACCCAAAATCCTCGCTCGAGCTCCTGGCTGAGCTCATCCCGGTATCCCCCGACTCTTCGATGTTCTTCCCTCGGTACCTCGGCAAACCAATTTACTCCCGCGAGACGTCCCGCCCAAAGACGGAGCTCTTGATCCAGTCGTTCAGCACCAGCAGCCTGTTCCGGGTGCTGAAGCACATGGACAGGTAGGCGCTCCGCCAGAACAGGTACGTCATCTTGCCGCCTGTCGCCAAGTTGGCGTTCCACCACCGCGTGTCGGCCACGGCCTTCTCGCTGCCGATGTACGCCAGGCTACCCTGGTGCGAGTAGTGGAATGGCTTCACGTCCTTGATACGCCGCAGTTGCTTCTCACACCGCTCGATCTCGTCCGCCACGCCCGCGCTGTCGCCGCCGGGCTTCATGTTCAGGCCAGACGAGAGCTCGTGGATGTGGTTCTGGAGGTACTCCGTCATGGCCATGTTGTTGAAGAGGCGCGCCAGGAAGGCGCCCTCCTGCGTAGCCACCTGGGCCGTCGGGGCGTAGCCGGCGACGGCGCAGTCGCCGACGGCCCAGATGTCGCGCGCGCCCTGCACGACGAGGTACTCGTTCACGGCGAGGCCGCGCGTCGACTTGGCCTGGGCGGGGATGCGCTTGATGAGGTCGCGGATGATAGGGCGGACGGTGTTACCAGTGGCCCACACGAGGAGGCCGTACGGGATGGTGATGGTCTCCTTCACGCCGCCGGGCTTAGTCACGACGGCGGTCAGGCTCGTCTCGTCGACGTTCTTGACCATGGTCTGGGTCTTGATGTCGATGGTCTGCTCCTTGAAGGTGTCCTGGGTGTACTCGATCAGGGTCTTAGAGAACATGGGCAGCACGTTGGGCAGGGCCTCGATCAGCGTGACCTTGAAGCGAGGGCTAAAGTCCGGGATTAGCTTCTTGATGTCCTGCTCGAAGAAGTCCTGCAGCTCGCCGGCGAACTCGACACCCGTGGGGCCGCCGCCGACGACGACCATGTGCAGCAGGCGGTTGACCTCCTCCTCGGTCTGGTCCTTGAAGGCGGCGGTCTCGACGCAGTCCATGATCTTCTTGCGGATCTGCTGGGCGTCACCGATTTCCTTCAGGAAGCACGAGTGCTCACGCACGCCAGGGATGCCAAAGGTAGCGTTCTCGGCGCCGACACCGACGACGAGCATGTCATAGGGGACCTCAGTCTCAGACATGGCACCCTTAATCTCGGAGTCATCCTTGATGCGCACAATCTTGCGGTCGGGGTCGATCTCGGTGGCCTCAGCCTCGAAGTAGGTTACGCCGGTGCGCTTCTGGTGGAGAATAGAGCGGATGGGCTCCATAATGGAGCGGTGCTCGATGAGTCCAGTGGTGCACGAGGGGAGGAGCGGCGTGAAGAGGAAGTAGTTCCTGGGCGAGATGACGACGACGTTATAGTTGTCGGTATCGAGCTTCTTCAGGAGGGAGACGGAGCCCCAGCCGGTTCCTGTGAACAAGTGTTAGCCAGGGAACGCTTTCTTCTCGATCGAGTGTCTTTGGTCTTCGTAAACATACCTAGAATCACAAGCGTCTTCTTGTTCGGATCCGGCGGGTTCTGGGGCGGAGGGTGGCGGTCATTGTAGACAGTCCATCCCACGTATCCAACGTAACCCAGCACGGACAGGTAGGTCAACCGCCAGAGCCACCGGAAGGTCAAGCGCACGGCGCCAGGCCCGCTGCGACGGGGCGCCTCGTCAGACGACCTCCGGACCTGGAGGGTGAAGGTCTGCTGTTGCTTCGCCGTCTGCTGCAGCGCGGGCCTCCGGGCGGCGACGGAGGTGTGGCTCGAGAAGGCGCGCGCTGTGGGCGCGCGCAGCTTCGTGGCCAGCGGCGAGCGGGCGGCCGTGGCGCGCATAACGAGGCTCGAGGGCGCCATTTGCGGCTTTGCTGGACGGACTCGGACGGAAAGGGGGCGGGCGTTGAGGTTAGGTTAGCTTTCCTCGGTGGTTATTCCCGCGCGAAAAGGAAAGGTCCAGACGCAGAAAACAGATAAAGGGGAACAAATTCCAATTGGAAGGAGGACCCCGAAAAAAAATAAAACGAGAATCAAGGTTGTGAGTCAATTTTTTCTATGCCCAGGGCCAGAACTCGGGGATGCAAGCTGCCGGGGGGGGGGGTTGGTGTTTGCTCGGATCCGCTGGCGCGGAAAGGTCGGCGGAGCCGCCGCGCAGGGAAAAAAAAAAAAATAATTAAGCTCAGATCCAGGAGCTGAGGTACTTGGCACATGTAAAGCGCTGACGCGCAAGGAAGGCGCTAACGGTGCGCTATCGGGGATAGCTCGGGACCACCTCAGTTGCCAACCCACGACTTGCCGTCGCTGGAGGCGCGCTGGGAAAATTTTTCGTCCCTTTTCTCCAGCACCGAACTCCACCTCCCGCTTAACCAGGACGCTAGCACGCCCCTTCTCTTTTTTGCCTATTCACGGAATGGCAGGCTCGCATTCGATCGCGTAACGGCCTTGCGCTTGGTTCCTCCCTTAGCGTCCGGGCCCCCTCCCAGACACTGCGAATTCCGTCAGGAACACGAGCCAATGACTGCACCTGCGCCGGTCGGGTGGAGCCGGGGCCAGGTTGAGATACGACCCGCCGAGATTGGAAATCAGCGGGAGCCTCAGTTTTGCCAGACAGTGCGCTGATGCAATGCGACCGAGTGAGTCGCAGTTCGCACTTCGGTAAGCATCTGCCGCACTAATAATACGACGCCGTCCATGCTTCTGGAAGCCCTTAATGAGCAGTTCTGAACGGCCCCACTCCGTCATAACGACAGGGTCATCGAGGCTCCCGCCAAGGGCTGAACTGCGACGATGTCGCAATCATCACCGTTTTTTCCTTGCGCGCAAATCCGGTCGAAAGAAGAGGTGGGGTAGATTGAGCGACACCGCAGGTCGGATGCCATTCAGCGGTGATCTTGCTCTTTCTGAAGGCTTTTTGTTCCTCGGCTGGTTAAGATGACGGTCGGGCGATGTCATCCAGTGTGACCAGACATCCGGGAACTGGGAACACATTTCGATCCCAATTGGAGAGCGTTCATGCACCCACATACCTCGGGATCCCCGTGAAGTCAGAGTGTCCCAAGGAGGAGAACTCTGGGGTGTCATACAGAGTACAGAGATTCGAGTATGAGTAAACATTACAACACCACGCAGGCGCGCAGCGATACACCGACGCGAGAGATCCCACCTGCAGTTTCGTAAGACGAATTGCAAACTCCTAATATAATAGCGGAGAAGTGTCTCCACGTGAGCCAGCCACCCTGCTAGCCAGGGGCGCGCGCGCGTCTCGGGGTGCGGCCCACGCCGAGTGCGCCTTTCACCTTTCACCGTAGCGCGAGGCTCACAATATCGCGCAGTCCCACGTGGGGAGGAATATTTCTCTTAATGTCGGCATTTTTAAGCCCTTGAGCCTGCTTCCAAGCCAGCGTGGGGGTTCGGCGTCTGAGAAGATCCCGAGCATCTCACGGATACGACGGAGGATCTCTACCCCCTTGTCGTATTCAGGGCCCTTTCCTTGCCGCCACAGAACGGAAAGGGACAGCCAGGCCAGTCACCAGCTCCGCAAGCTCTTTCTCGCCGCCGGACAGACAGTTCAGTTGCACCGCCCCCCACCCACCCTTCGGTGTCACAGACCCCCTCTGGTGTCCACACCGCCAGAGGCGCGCGGGCGTTGGAGGTCCCTTGCCCTAGCTCGGGCGTCCCACGCTAGCGGAGCGCGATGGCAGGGCTGGGTCTTGGGTTCCCTGCACATGTGTCCGATGTGGCCCCGACGACATTAGCTGCCGTCTTCGGCGAAATTGAGGTCAAGGGGAGCTATTTTCCCAATCGGGTCTTGACCCACCCGTCGTCGAGTGAGGTGGGCCTCTGCCGGCTAAAATCTCCAAGATGGGACTACTTGAACGACGGACATCCCACGATGTCTCGATGTGGTTTCCCCATGTTCCCCAGATAACGCGTATCATGGGGGCTCCGCCTCTGCGCGGAGTGGGCTTTCTCGCCACCATTGATCACGGTCAGTCTCGTGTGAAGACCGTGAACACTCGACTGTAGTGCAAGTCATCACGCCGCAATGCTTTCGGAGGAGTTATACCCGAAGTTCTTCTAGAATTCGACTTCCAAGCGAACATCGCCTTGGTAGCCTCCAGCAAGGAACACCAGAGGGTGAGGCCTTTTCTGCTCTTCCATTCCGTCGATGCAGCCCAAGGATAGCCCCTCGTCTTAGGGTGGTCGACAACCGACGACTGAGTCGTGAATACAGCACTCTTGCTACCTATTACTGTGCTTAACTTCGTCTTATTTTATGCTTTTGGATAGTTTAAGCGGCTTCGGCAGGGAGGGATAACACCAACTAGCTATGGGTTTTCGCTCACGCTAAATTATATCCCGATAGAGGCGAACACAGCCAAATTGGAGACCAGGAAAACGATGCCAACCGGATACCTCTGCGTCCTATATCCGCAGAGAGCGTTGAGACCTCTCGGAAGCACCATCCCAGGCCGCCGGAGCACACCGCCTTAAGACTGTCTTGGTCCTCGAGGAGCTAGGCGAGTTTGGCCGGCTCCGAACTCCAGTCCGGAGGTCCCCCGGCCGCCTTCAGATCATCACGCATCCCGGAGCTGGCTCTTGTTAATGGCTCGCAACTTTTTAACCGAACCTCTGGTTGATTTTAATTTGGGTCCTACTTACGGCTGGCCAGGTGTCATCGCTTGCTTATTACCTACTGCTTTCCAAACCTAGCCGGAAGCTTTACCCTAACAGTTTAAGTGTAAAGCCAGATTCCAACTCTAAACACCAGTGTCAGTCCACTCCACGGAACAATGCTGGTTCCGCGGCATCCGTTGAGAGGGACAGGCAGAGACCGTTACCATCAACATTTAAAATCAATTAGATAGACTTAGCCTCTAAGGCTGAGGCAATGGGGATATATGATACTGTGCACCCATCCATCTTCTGGGCTCGCCTCCCCATGTTTCTAAATTCCTTGGTTTCTCAGCAGTTTCGGCCCCAAAGGATATGCTCACAGCAGAGCCAAGGGTCAAGCCGAGGAAGCTATTGTGTCGGCAAGAATGATAGCGAGGCTTCCGAAGGGGCGCCTACGCGCCCTGCAGCCGTCGAGTCCGCTCATAGAGCCGGAGAAGCACCCAACTGACCCCCTAGCTGCCGCCATTCTACATAACTCACGCAGCCTCGTCCTCTCCCGACTACCCGAGGAACTGCTTCTCGAGATCATGGACCGCCTTGACCCCGTATCCATCTTCTGCCTCCGCAGAACCTCCAGGACCTTCCTCCGTCTCTTCAACTCACAATCCTTCAAGGACCTGCATGACAAGGCGGGATTCTTCGAGTCGAGTCCGTGGGCAGCACAGGAATTGCCACGAGGCGAAGACTGGTTCGAGTTGGCCCGGCTCCTAAACAGGGACGCCTACTGCGCCCCGTGCCAGGTGGGCTACGTGCACGCCACGTTCCTCCAGATGCAATACATGCACTGCTCGGGATGCAATCTTGACCATACGGCGACGCTCTTCTCGGGCGCGCAGCGCAATGAAGACAGGACCAAGCGGGTGTGTATCGGGCACGAGGGCCACGTGCGACTTTGCGAGCACAAGACGGTCCAAATAGGCGAGATGTCCCGGTGGCCCAGGCCGGTTCCCCGGTTTGCGTGCTACCACCAGAGCCACGTGCCGGAGCATCACGTCGAGCAAAGGCCGAAGGCGATGCGTGTCTTCCCTACGCTGGACGTTGGCATAGATAGGCGGGGGCAGGCAACGCTCTCGCACACCTCCCACTTAGACCTCTCGGAGCACGGCGAGGAGGCCATAACAGCTGAGACCTTCCGCGCCCATATCCAGGAGCTCAGGAAGGGGCCCGCGGGGTACATCGTCCCCGAGTACGCGCCGGGAATCCTCCCCGAGCTTCGCGCCTTCGACCCCACCCGCTGTGGCTGCCTTCTCTACCCGGGGCTCCAGCCCCATCACGGCGCCTGCGAGGAGCATATCGTATCGAGGACGCTCTTCTCGCGGGTCAGCGAGGGCCACAACACGATCGAGATCTCGTTCGCCTCGTGCGAGCTCGGCCGCCGCTGCCTCAAGGTGACGCACACGCGGACGATCCACTTCCGCACGGGCATGCGACTCCGCGAGCTCTCGATGGACGTGCCCGAGCGGGTGCGCGGCGACCCGTGTAATTCGCGGTGGAAGCTCGCGCGCGCCCGCGACGCCTCCGCCGGCACTGTGTCGTATAACTGGTACGGAGCCCTCGAGCCCGCGTCCTACAACCTCACGCTCGACCGCGAGTCGTATAGAATTATATGGTGTGATGATCCGCGGTGCGTCAACTACCACGGGTACCTGCGGGAGCGCGCCATCAGGGGCCAGAGGGTTAACGCGAGGTGCGCGGATGGGTGTGAGCGGGTGAGGAAGTTCTACAGGCTGCCGGGGAAGTGCACAGGGATCCCGGTGACGGTGAAGAGTAATGGTGTGTTTGCGCTGCCGAGGGGTGCCGTGTGGGCGGATGAAGAGTGGAGGCCGGGAATGGCCTCTAGCGAAGCTGTCGAGAGCCCGCCGATGTGCACAATATTGTAGGGTACTTTGCTCCTCGTCTAGGCTAGGGGCGGATGGGGATGGACTGCGAAGAAGGGTTTTGATTCCGTCAGCATGGAGGGAAGAGTGATGTCACGACACTTCCACCTTGCGCTCTGGGCTTCTCCGACCGTATGTATGTCTTGGATACGGCCGGTCAGTCCCGAACAGCTCCGCCGAGGCCATCCCTGCACTAATGGGGAAGGTCAGCCCTGCATGGATGTTACTGGTCCAGTCAAGTTTTCCTTTTTTTATTCTCCTTAAGCCCTATCGGCTTTTGTTTCAGGTGCATGATGTCGAGGGTGCATTGTTGCAAGTTCCACCTTCACTCTTTCAAGTCTCCAGCAGTGAGGCCTCCATTCACATCCTCAAACACCACACCAGCTTTGTAAACAAGCCACGCCATCCCTGCATCCTAACCTCATGAGAAAAGGCTTCCTGTTCACGCGAGATCAACCGGGAGATACTCTTCGACTGCAGCGCACTGACCAAGCCAAATCCGGGTGTCCGTCTGGCCGCCAAGCCCGGATGCAAGCCGTGCAACCCCAGGACCTTGTTGCGTACTGTATGCATAGGCCATCACTATCACAACGTCGGGTCTGGGGTATCCGAAACAGCGATGGCAAAAAGCGATATATGACAGCAGCAGGAAGGTTGGTTCTTTCCGACTACTGTCACGTTCGCGTCGGCTCTGATGGTGTGGAACGCCATGGCTTGAGACACAAGCGCAGGTGATGAGGCCGGTCGCAGACGAGCCCCGATCCCCCACCCTCGCGGACTATGGGGCCATTCGGCTACCATGCTAATGGCTCCTCATGCTCAATATGATTTCAAGCATTAATATTCTGGCTTTCATACAAGAAGGCAGGTTTACAAAAAGCCGGAAGCAAACACCAATTGCTCAACCCCGCGAGTGCCAACCATCAAGGAGGCCCGTGTTAGTGTCGCAGATCCCGCGAACCCCCGCCCCTGCGGCGAGTCAAAACCCCCGCGCCGGCAGGCCAGGATCCCGGGCTCAAATCACCCGCGGATCTGCAAGCGCAAGCCCAGAGCCTCTGCGGATCCAAGCTCTGTTTCCGGGTTTCTTTCTGGGCTGCGCCTCTTATCACCCAACGGCTTTGAGGGGTGGTGGGGACCACATCGTGATGCGTATCAGCTCGCCGCTATGAATGCTTCTTCTCTAGCGTCGAGGCCCTTGACCCCGCCCGGGGGAGCCAGGGGAGGGAGGGGATGCATTGCTGCCTCCCAGTCGCTGCTTGAGCACCGGGGGGGGAGGGGGGAGGAGAGGGAAAAGGGTCTTATAAGTCCAGCTCCCGAAGAACATCTCCCCTCACTTCTTTCCTCCGTGTTTCCGTACACGGGGTTAGGTCCCCAAGGACTCCAACATGCCCAGAGTACCACCCCCAGACGTCATCGCCGCCTGGCCGGCCCCGAACTTCACGGACCCGGAGAGGCGCGGCCCAGCAAAAACCATCCTTATGGTGATCCTCTGGGCCCTCGTCGCGGCGATCCTCTCCCTGCGGCTGTACACGCGGCGTTACATAACCAAGCATGTCGGGTGGGATGACCTCCTCGTCCTGGCGGCTTTCGTCCCGGCCACAGCGTTCACCGTCGTGGCTATCGTGGTTGAGTATGAGTTTGGGTGGGACAGGCATATCTGGGACCTAAGCGTCGAGTGGATCACGAAGGGCCTACAGCTATGGTAAGTCCTTTACACCTTTGGGTCCCTCCCCCCCAACAGGAGGTGCCAAAGCTAAGACACTACTATACTAGCCTCGCGAGCTTCGCCCTCTTCAACCTCGCAACAACCTTCACAAAGCTCTCCATACTCGCCCTAACCCACCGCCTAACCCCCTCCACCTCGACCCACCTCCGTCGCTTCGTCGTCTCCCTCATAATCCTCAACATCCTCAGTATGGTAACCTACCTCCTTCTTCTCTTCCTCCAGTGCCGGCCCCTCTCCGCTTATTGGACCCTCTTCCCAGCCCCGACGCCACGCCACTGCCTCAACGAGGCGCGCACGCAGCTCAACTCCGGGATCTGGAACACTGTCATGGATGTCCTGCTCGTGATATTGCCCATGGTGATAGTACTGCGTTCGAACTCCCTCCCGCAGCGGCAAATGGCCGTCGTGGTTAGCCTATTTGCGATGGGGTGGCTAGCTAGTCTGGCGGGCGCGGTGAGGACGTACGTGTTTTTTAAGCAGACGACGGCGCCGGACCATGACTTTACGTGGCTTTCTTGGGCGTCCTATCTTGCGAGCTCCGTGGAGCTGTATCTCGGCATTGTAAGTCTCGCACTACGCCCATAATTCCCTTGGCTCGGCAGATGGGAAAGTGACGGGTGGGGGCGGAAATGTTTCTAACAGCGTTTTCAGATCTGCGTCTCCATCCCGGCCACCAAACCCTTCTTCATGCGTGCCCTCCCCCGCCTCCTCGACTCCATCCCCTACTCTCCAAAGTTCGCCCCCGAGGACCCCGAGAAGGCCGAACCCTCCAGACAGGACCGCCCGGTGTCCCCTTCTTCTCCCCGGCGGTACGAGCGGCGGCCGCCGGATCTGAACAAGCCACTCCCAGCATTGGTGGAGCGGATTAGTGACGTGGAATCAGAGTACCGGTCTTCTGGGATGGTCGTTGACATAGGCCTGAGAGTTTCACTTCACAAGAGCATGGACGCGAGGAGGCCGGGTCCTATCTCGGAATATTGCAAAAGTATGCAGGATAGCACATCCATTTGAGCCAAGGCATTCAAGCGTGGCGCTTTTATGCCTTCCATTTTTGTTGATATTTTCTTTTGATCGTATAATAAACACGCATTGAGCTGAAGGTGTCATTGTACAACCTCAGACGACCGCCACTTGGCTGATATTTGAATTGCAGTGGTATTGTAGAGTCGACGAAGCATGTCCAGCATGTCCAGCATGTCCAGCATGGCCCTTGTACAGAAGGCTCCGCTCCCCTGTAACAAAATGAAATGCTCATGAAGTTGGTTGAAGAGCAGCGTAATGAACTGAACCAGATATACATGTTGAATGATAAACCATTCCAGAAAGAAGCCTTGTCCAACACATCCACCCAAGGAATATACCACCCCTCATCCGCACCCAAACCTTCCCGCCCCCGGGCCCTAACCCCCCTCCTCCTTTTTATTTTATTTTATTTAAATTCTTTCCTTTTTTTCTTCGCCATATTTCTTGTCTGCTTCCCATTCTCCCCTTCTATTGGAATGCTCTCCAACTGCCTCGCATGATTCCACATCTTCCAAACCGTTGAACAAAGGAGAAACAAGAACAGATCGTACAGGAATCTCTTCTATCCAAGCAAAACAGCTGCCAACACCGAGAAGGTAGAAAGACCGCGAATGGCCATATCCAGGAATGAAGAAGGACCTCCAGGCGACATGCTAGGAAAGTCCATTCTAGAACCGGGCGGAATCCGCTGGCATAGCAGATTCTCTCGAACTGCAAGTAATTCGCGACTCCGGGCTTGAATTGCAACGTGCCCTTCCATTCGGGGAGTGTCATCCGGAGCCGGGCAGTAGGTAAGTCCGCGGGAATCCTAAAGTCAATCCGGGTTGGTCGTCTCCAAAAAGGCAACGTCGCAGGACAGTCGCTTCATCGCGAGTGTGCTAGCAAGTGGCCAGTGAGGACGACGGTTGGTCCGCGGTTCGCCTCGCTGGTCGAAGCGTAAGTAGGTCGGCTCACACTCCGACGCGGCGTATTGGACAGGTCCTGCATGGCAGGGCCCTCGTCCCACCAGAAGGAAATGAAAGAAAAAAGCCTCCGGTGAAGGGCATATTAGAACAGCCCAATCGTTCTTAGCGAGCCCGTAGTCAAAGACTAGGTCCTAAAACGAAGGTTTGGTGCGCTGGAACAGGAACCGGGCCTCCGGCACTTGCAGAAGGGCCTAGATAATTTTGGACCTGCGCGACACGATATCTTCTCTGCTGCTGCGGTTCGCGTTAGTACCAAAGGGAGTATCCAAAATAAGGTGGAATCGCTTACAGTTCCTTCAGTCCCCGGAATGGCGTCGAGAGATAGCCGGGCCAGCGTTGACACGCTGGTAGACGTCCGACATCTGCTCCAGGTACTTCTGGGCCTTCCTCAGCTGGCGGCGGCTCTCCGGATCCGTGGGCTTCCCGAGTTGCTGGACAACTCCCTGGAGATGGAGGTAGTGGTCCTCCCACTCCATGTAGTCCTGGTTTATCCTGTCGATCGTGTTGGAGTCTGCCACTGGCATGGACTTGGACGACTTGCGGCTGCTGGCGGTTGAGGCCTTGCTCTTCCTGCGTCCCTTGGATTGCTGTTCCTCGGCCTGGCCTTGGATCGCTCCGCTACCGTGGTCGTTGTGCACACGCCTCATATGGTCCTTAAGGTTCCAAGCCCTGGGGAAGCCCTTGCCTTCCTGGGAACGCTCGCAACCCTTGTAGGTGCAGTTGTACGCCTGGTGACCGTGCATGCGGTGGGCTTCGCGCTCGTGTCGGAGCAGGCATGCGGTAGAGGAGAAGCGTGCATCAGCACAGGACTCAACCTTGCAGCGGTACGGCCTCAGATGGGAATCGACAAATTTGCTTAACAAGCAAGGCGTTAGTATGGATTCGTTCACTAAGTGTTTTCGGCGCGGGCGGTCTGTAGACTCCCTGATTGCCGTCTGAATCGATGACACATCGACTTACTCATAGTTGCACTTAAGCTTCTCGGGCTTGTGGTGACATTCCGCGGTTCCCTCCCATGGGCAATGGAAGAGACCATCCGCCTTAGGGGTAGCGTTCTTGTAGAGAGCATGATCCCTCGCAGTCTCACCCTCTGACCTCGGCCTCCGGGAAGGCTGGGGCACGGTGTACGAGTTGTCGCGAGTCATGGCAACAGCAGACAAGTCACCACCGGCGAGTCCGGACAGGCCCATGTCCTGGGCCATGTATGGCTGGGGGACTCCATAGTCCGACGGTGAGGTTTCCGGGCTGGAGGAGCCGAGAGATGGCTGGTACCAAGGCTCGTCACCATCGGGGGGAGACTGCGGTGGAGTGAAGCTAGCGGTCCATGGGGACTGTGGAGACGAAGTAGCAGTCAGGCTGGTATCTGGGTTGAACTGCATATGGCTTGGGTCCACGTGCATGTTGATGTCGGGGAATGGCATGGACGTCACGTCCAAGCCCATGGGGGGATCCTGGTAGTAGACCTGGGAAGGCAACGGGTCGGCATGATCAGGGTCCTGGTAGAGAGACTGGCCTACACCGAGGAACTGGGAACCTCCTGTCTGGAAAGCAAGAGTATTACCTGTCAGGCCCATGGTCGACGCGCCGGTCGACGTGGGGGCGGGTGCAATTCTTGTTTGCGTCTTCGAAACGGCGGATTTGGTATTTCTCCTCTTGGAGGAGACTCCTGGGCTGCCACATGATAGCCTCTTGCCAGACTCCGAGCGCGGAGAGGCACATTTGTTCCGGAAATCCTCGACGAACTCCAGTTCGGCTCCGTGGGGAGGGGTAGGGGCTCCATAGGCAAGAGAATAGTCCTCGGCTTCCAGGGCCTGGGCATGTCCATGGAAATCATTCATGTGCTGTTGACCCTCTGTTGAAACCCATGGTGAACCGAGATGGTCCGCCGATGGTCCTGTTTGAGCAAGAGAAAACATGTCCGAAGAACTGGGCACCATCCCGAAGCTGAATTCACTGTTGTCGTTGAGGTTAGTGTGCTGTTTCTCCACTACCTTTGCTATTAATCTTGATTCGATTCTTGCAAGACAAAAGAGAAATCAAATTTCAGTCGAAGACAAGGAAAGAACTCTTCCCTAACTGAATCATCTTGACCCTAGGGGAATGAGTTAGTCAAGTACGTCTAAGGCACATATTTCCATCCACAAACCAGAGTCTTATGCGCGGCAAGTTCGCGCAGCCAGACAGATAATTATCTGTATTGGGATCCATGGACAGAGCAACCAGGATGTTCGTCTACTCCTAAGATTGGGTACCGAGTTGACAATGAGGATGGGGTCCAGGAATGAGACAAAGTGATAATCCGACGGCTGGCATATGCAAGTCGTGTATCCATGGCAAGTGTAACGCGTATGTGATGATGATATAAGGCGATAACACAGAAGGATCACCGGGTCCAGAGATAAGCAGTTGGCGAAAGTGGATTAGGTACTCCATAAGCTCCTCAAATGGCTCCGTCAGGGTAGGGTCCAGAATGCTCGGGGTTATCAACGCTGGGTCGAGTATATCTTGGCACGATCCAGCGAGGTCATCCAGAGATGTCATCGACTATCCGGGGCAAGGTTTTTAAGGTCGAGATGTCCGTGGTACAAGGGTCGTTCTCCAGGCTTCGGATCCAAGAGCAGCGCTCTCACGGCAGGCAGAAACACGGAGGTTTGACAGAAGAATCCATAGGTGCGGCTGCACATGCAATCGAATTAGATTGCTATCTCGACCTTCCTCGAGGCCATGAAGTCATGGCTGAGTCTGGACTAGATGTTTGCTATGAAGGAGGCAGCCTGGGTGCTCGCGGATGCGATGGCCCCGAGGGTGCGACGTCCACGGCACTTCGATATCCAGGGTCCAGCAAGGCATCCATGGGACAAAAAGAACATGTCGACAAAAACGATCCGGCAGATTCTCTTTGTGTATCCTGGCTACTGTGAGTCGCCATCGGGTTGTGACCTACCATGGATGAGAGTTGGGAATTTATTGTATTTGCAAGTGTCGAAGGACAGCTGTGCAAGCACCTCCCAGGAGAAGGGTCCATGAAGGGGTCCTAGGGCGTTTCCTCGGGAATCCATGGGCTAAATCCAGGAGACGGGCGGCGAAGTCGAAATATGGCCTCCGGTGTGAAGACGAAAAGCTGGCGGCAACAACGCATGCTGCAAAAAAAAGAACGCAACAAAGCAATACGCGAGCAGCCAAATTGGCGCTGACAGAACACAGAAAGCAAAATTTGACAAAAACGGCCTCCCAGGAACTGAAAGAATAGAAACGATACCTAGATGGAGAGGTGACTTCGTCGAGCTGGTGGTTATAGCCAGGCATATTGGAAGAGAAAAACAGGTCCTTTGGAAACAAGGCTTGGCAGATCCACAAGGACTGTGAAACGGATCCGGCAATGCTACAGATAGAATGATATCTGAGCGTGTTCGAGTTGTGTACGGATTGATACACAGGAGTCCGCGGCCTTGACTCTTGAGTGGAAGGGGAGAACGCTCTATTTCAGGCGTCGTCAAGGCAAGTCTGACAAAAAGGGGATATTCGACACAAGAGAAGGAGCTGGTGGGTCCAGATGGTATTATAAAAGAGGACCTGTTCGTCGAGTCGCGGTGAATGGAAGATAATCTTGCGTGTTGGGCATGAATTTCTTAGTTGGGCTGGGAAATCGAGGGAAAGAACAACGTTGGACGACGACGGGGGTGCCTTCCGACTTAAATACTGGGGAAGAACGAGGGACACCCATGCAAGAGTCCACAGAAGTTCCGGCAACAGCAAGGAAGGGCAGGAAGGGATTTCTGGTTGCATTTCCTGCTTGGCCTGTGCTTTGCCAGCACATATTCATTATGCTAGCCATCTCATCAATGCAGCGTGATGCTGCTTTCCACGTATAAGATCCGCGCATTCCGGCCGGTTTGCCCCTCATCTCTGCATGCCTCAGCTGTTCGGAATCACATTTGGAATTGTGCAGACCGCAATATGAGTGGATGGGAACGTGCGAGGGATTTGTGAAGTGGCCGCCGAAATGGGCCGTCACATTGGCTCCTCATCCTCATCACGCAGGACCCTTGATGCAGCGGCAATATCATAGGTCGGGAGCGGTAATCATGCCCCCAAGCCCTCCGCTTCTTCCCAGTTTTATTATTCAGTTCGCCCGACACTCTTGAGGCGCGGAGAGGAGCCGGGGGTGGAAACGCCCTTCCCCCAGCCTATCGGCGCGCGAGGAACGGGTGTGGACGCGGTGGGCCCACTAATATTGTCGAGGCGTGCTGCAATGCCAACGCATCGTGCGTCCGGCGCATCTTGGTATCATCGTCGAAATGAGGGGTCCAGCCGAGACTTGGTCGTCAGCACCCCGAGACGCAGGCCAGCGATGCGGCCACGCTGTTGCTTGAGTCAGAGCTTCAGAACCAGGCGACGAAACACTGCCGATGATGACCGCATCAGCCACGATAACATTGGAGGGTCTCCTTCGCCTGGCCCAAGTGTGCCTCTCTTTCGTTGGATGCAAGGGTTGGCGGCCTTTCCCCTTAAAACCATCCAGGTGCTGACCGATAAAATTGCGGTGACGAACCGGTGCGCGCCCGCGACGCAGGGGACAGCATCCAACCGTCACTCGCCTGCTCGCGACCAACAGCTTGATTCGCGAAGTGGTGCCACGGTTTCCTGCGAATCCGGATCGTGACAAGCCTTCGCACCTCCGCGTCCTGCAAGACTGACTCACTCGTCTCGGCCTATACAATCCTATCTTATTCTTCCGAGCTTCGGAACTGGACAACAGCCTCTTGCTACTAATATCAGTTGGGTATTCCCAGGACACTTGATGGGTGTCCAACCCGGGTGGGAAAACCCTTGCGACGCCGTGCTCGAGATTTTGAGTGTCCGACATTTCGAGAATCTGCGAGCAATGGCGAGCATTACGCAGCGCTCTAGAGGCCGGAGATGCTCGTGGCTCCTTGCGAGTTTGATGGCTGGACACTGCCTATGTGAGAACGGAATATCAGCCAACAGAGCGCCCGCCTTGATCCCGTTTCTTCGTTGAGGCAAGGGCGGTTAAAGCCTCTGGATGGCGCCATGGTAAGTTGCACGCCTTAATCCATGAGTGTGATGAAGATGCATGCTGCAGGAGGTAGAGGATAAGGTATTCTCGCAGCATCAGCAAGTTTGGCCGAGCCGCCATCGCGTGTTAGCCTGTTCAGCCAATACTTAAGCCCAGTGTGGGCTCCGGCCTTGACCTCTTTTATCCAGCATTCATTCGGCAAGTGTCGCTTCCTGAGGCTTTTGGCTTCGTCGTGCCGTCCCCTTCTGCAGCTTCCGAATAACCCTACCGAATAAGCACGCTATCGTCGGCGACCGGTCGCGTTCCAATGATGAGTTACGAGTCAAAATTAAGGTCCTTACTCAGATGGCGGGGCTAAGATCTGTTCGGGCCTGAGACCGCCTTGCTAAGACTGAGACAGACATTGGCTTAGAAATTGCCGACCTGGGTCTGGGGCAACACTTCCACGACTTTCTCTTACCACATCTCTTTTAGGCCCACGAATAGTATCCCTCGAGGGGTTTATCTCGGAGCCACCAACCGTTAGGCGCAAACTAACATTCTGCCCAACCTTGTTGTTTACGGGTCGCAACCTCCGTCACCGCTTCGTCTGCAAGGTGCTTCCTTGCATCTGCTCAGCGCTGCACTTTTCAGGGCCCCACGTCAACGAATATTGGCGTGGCCACAATGAACCGCTTCGTTGGGCAAAAATTTGGTCGCACTGGCATCCCCATTTGCATCGTGGCCCAAGGCAAGCCAGTAATTTGGGCGAGGCGCGGCCATTCCACCGCAAAGATGGTGCACACTCCCACCAGCAAGCCGCCAACCGGAGGGGCAGCAGGTCGCGGCAAGACAGGTGTCTTGCGACCCTCTGTACGAGTTTATCAGTCCCTGAATGGTGGGGTCATCCATCAAGCAACGATGCATTGCATCTAGGATTTGAGGGGGCGTCGGGTTGGGGAGCTCAAATCTTCGGCTGGTTTGGCTGCTCACGTCGAAGTAACGCGAGTAGCCGTTACTCCACGCTGCATGCAGCGTTGAATGTGAACCAATTGGTTCCTCGCGCCCTGGAATCACGCCCTCCTTCGCGATGGCAGACGAACTCTGGCGTCGTCGTTCTCCGTAAAATGCATCTCTTGTGGTGAATGTCGGGACGCTGTGCACCGCCCAACGACTCCACACCCGCCTCGGCTTTTGGTTCGGATGGATTGAAACGAATCTGACTTGGGTTTTCCATGGCTGGCGCTACAAACATGAGCTAATTTCTAGACACCCAAGCAACGATCTCTATGGTGCCGAGTGAGAGGTTGAAGGAAAGGAACGGAACCCGACGGGGTACAGACCATTACCCCGTTCGCGCCTTAAAAACACCATGTTGGCCACACACCCCACCATTTAAGTGTCTGCGCGTGCGCACACTTCAGAGTACCTTACCTTCTGCTTGGTTTTTCCCCTTTCCCACCAAGGGCCCCCCCCCCTCC